>JAUTDX010006870.1:0-23673 GCA_030844895.1 Ambrosia x helenae | reverse complement strand
CTCTCTGTCTTTCTCTGCCGACTCTGTCTTCCTTCCTGCTCTTTCTTCTCTCGATCCTCTCTATAAGTGTGTGTGCGAGTGTATAGGGAGACATTGTTGACAGGTTTTCTCAAAAGAAGGGAAAATGTTAGGTAAAAAGGATGAGGAAAGTAACGTGCGGAAGAGAAAGCATTAACGCCGTTAATTAAGTGTTAAAAAATCTCGACGTCTATAATGAGATGTTAAGTAACCGTTCAATAAGAGTAGCCATAATATAAGTATAAATAAAAAAACGGTCCCTAAAGGGATTCGAATCGGAGTAACAACCCAATACAGTAACGCCCTAACCAATTGCACCTTTAAAATATCAAACCACTTAGTATTTAACATCTTTACAAAATCGATAAAAAAAACAAAACACTGTTCAAATCACTTTGTAAATTAATATAATGTAATATAGTTGCAGGAAATTAAAAATTAAACATTGTAGAAACTCAAAATTGCACAATCACATAAATTTAAACAAATTATATATAGCTATTAGAGTGGAAAGAAAATTAAAACCTCCGCCCTACGCAATCCCCGTTAGATACTGCCCATATACTAAAACGTCTTTGACCTATTGGTATTAAAGTGTTAGATATAGTTTTGTCTTTTCAAATGATGATTAGTTTAAATGATACGAGTGACAACAAATTTAACCATAAAAAAAGACAAAAAATACCACTCCTTCCCCATCCTAGCATCCATGGAAAAGAAGCCAAGTTGCCTATATTTAAGATTATTTAGTGCTCCATAGGTCACATATCCCCTGTCATTGTATTATCTTTCCTTTTGTATCTTTTATTACGTTGGAGTGATCAGAGCAATAAACATAAGAAATATAGATCCTTGTGGTTGCAAGTTGAGTCCGAGTTAACACGAGTTTTATCATCTAGTATTACCTCAGAGAACATAGTTCTTGTGAGGGCATAACAACTGTTATCCCGTTTAGTACGGTAGAACAGACGTAATAAGGTTCTCGTGAAACGCCAAACCCCACACTGATGTCAGCATGGACCCGGTTAAGACACCATAGTCTGTCATATGTGGGGTGACAGGCCTGCTAAAAAGCAAATATGATCTACTTATCCATATAAAAAAGATAAAGGACAATCACGGTTTAAAAAAAAAATGTATTAACTTTTTCTCATATCCCCTATAATTGTATTATCTTATTATTGTATTGTAGTTCTTTCCACAAATTAATGTATTACATAGAATTCTATAAACTAATAAATCAACACTTGAACAGTACTAAATCATCATGGTCAATTTGAATGGTGCGGCATGTGTCAAGTTGTAAATCGATTTTTTTCCATGATTTCTTCCTGCTCTCACACATATGGTAATCCCCTTTCAACAAAAACGTAAATCGGTACCCGAACCACGTCTATTTCCACCGGGGTGGGGTTGTTGTAGCCGTCAGAGGGTGATAATCAGTCGTTTAGCTACCAAAAAATGACACACCTCTCTCTCACACCTTGCATTCGCCATCATTGTATATTGCTGAGTGGGGTTCACCACAGTTGGGGTGGGGTTTGCCACAACGATACCAACAATCGTCAAAGTACAACCCTATTTTCCGGCCGCAAAGCGCGGGATCAAATCCTAGTTGTACAACAAAATAGTTGTAAGATTATCTTGATTTAACATTAGTTGTGGTTGTCACTACATTAAAAACGTATATTATGTTTGCATGTTTTTAGTTGAATTTTGTTATTATGAATGTCTACAATTTATTTCAATTTTCATAACAATTGCAAAATGTGATACACGATTGTTGATCACATATGATACATAACATAATTTACATAGGACATAACTTGCATATTAAGGGAATTTAAGTCTCTTACGTGATGCAAAGGGCGCCTCAGATGACATAAGGCGCGTGGTGTACATGAAACGCATCTAAGGCAAGCTTTTTAGGCTAAAAATGGCATGAGGCGCAGGTGAGACGCACGCCTCATGTACACAACTTTCTGTTGTGCAATAAAAATGTTGTACATTTGGTTTTTTTTTTTTGGTTAGTACATGTAGATATTTTATATGTTAAAACATGTATATACCTTATTTCTATTTATTTTAGTTGGGGGATTCTAAAAACCTACAAAATATATATAAAAGAATATATATTCAATTTGCACTTTGCGGCATTTTGCGCCTTGGTTTAAGATGTCCCCTCGGTGCGCTTCTCGTTTTTTAAAACCAAAAAAACCAAGCTAAACTGTTTGTGACTGCATAACTTCTTATATGATTATAACATAATAACACATTTAGAAAATTAACTACTTCATTGGTTGTCTTTTTGTTATGATTTATATGTAAGTGGCAAGTTTTGATCTGAGTCATATCTTGTTTATTGATTTAACTAATAGTTTTAATATTTTTAAAGGTCGTTATGTAATCAATGATCGATCAATAGTCAATTTTTTTATATTTAAAATTGTGTATTATATTTTTTTGGGTCGGGCAAAGGAACGATGAAAAAAAGCGCCATATCCGCTGAGCTTTTGCTTTCTTGACCGTATTAGCTCATCGCCTCATCATCGTGGTTATGGCGCCAAAATCGAGATTTGTTTTGTTACAATACTAAATAGAAATCCTAGTTTTGGATGATATAATTTATTCTTTAAAATAAAAGATCTTCTCTTAAATTATAAAAAAAAATTATTATATTTAAATTAGTGAGAAATGGCACATAAAATAAAGTTGTATTCATGACGTTGTTAGGTCATGTGTAGTGGAGGGGCGTTATGAGGATTAAAATATTATAAAGTAATAGAAGGGGGTTATGGGCGTTATGAAAAAAGAAGGTGTAGTGAAAAGGGGCGTTATGGGGCTTTATAAATAATTAGGTAATCATTGCTTTTTATTGTTTTTTTAATAACAAAATAACAACAACAACAACAATAATAATAATAATAAAGAAGTAGATAGGTAGCGCCCGTTATAATTTTTGCGGCCAGAGGGGCAATGCCGCCATAGTGCCCCCGGGGGGGGGGGGGGGGGAGGGCGTGTTCCCCGGCGCTATGGTGGCATAACCCTCCTCCACAACGCCCCACTACAGGTGAACTTAGGACCGAACCTTTTTAGACGTAATGATTTTATACCATTTGACATTTACGGTTGGAGTTTAAATCGAATGTTAGTTTTATCTTGTCCCACGTCGCTAGGGAAGGAAAAGTGTTTGGGTTTATAAGTTGAGGCCAAATAAAAAAATTAAGTTCTTCTTGTCACATTATACTTAGGAACCTACTCGCGGTGCGCAAGAGGGGGAGGGGGTTGCAAAAACGGATTCTGGTTCAAGAATTTGAATTGCAGCAATAGTTTCATTCTTTGGCTTTATGGTCTATAAGAACTTGAACTATTGTGTACAGAAAACAAACATACTCACATACACAACAGTTTGAAGCAACAACCAAATCTGAAATCTCTAATTATTTTTTAAGCAAGTGTGAAAGTCTGCCAATGCACCATCACTGCTAGTGAACCGGTGTACCTTGGGAACATACCGAGAATTTGTTTAAGAGAATTGTATCAAACGCAAGCCCGGTTTCTGTCATTTATTTACTGTTTCTTCTACTGCATTTTTATAAGCTTTTCTAACAAATTTAAACAGATTCTATTATTAACTGTCTTTTGATTATTTTTCAGTAATGACGAATACTCAGCCCATGTTTAACTGCATCGCTTCAGACTTCTGATGTGTCTGGAGTCTCAGCAATATACACATCGTCATTTGTTGTTACCACTGCTTTGGTGGAGCCATTGCCTACTTTGTAGCAAGTAGGGAAGTTCATTAGCCGAGCCGAACCGAACGAACCTTTGCTTATTACAAACTGAACCCAGCTGAGCATCTCGTTTACAACCGAGCAGAAAGCGAGCGAGTATTTTTCGAGCTCAATTTTTTCGAGTGAGCGTTGAGCGAGAAACGAGCGAAGAGTAATTCGGACAACCCTGAAATCGGGATTTTTTTCAATGTTTTTCGTTGTTGAATGTTGAGTGATAACTAATGTCGAATGTCCCATGTGGACACTAATATTGAGGTCCGAGTGTCCGAGAATGAGACTTCGGTTGAGGCTAGTGAGGCAATAAGCGTACTACAGATAACAATTGTCGTATTGTGTCGTAGGTGATATCACATGACGATTAGCGACAGACGACTACTAACATAAAGAGAATTCAAGGCTGTCACGTTATGACTTAGGGTTTTACTATTAAACTTAGAGTTAAATTTTTATTTGATAAAGCGGGCTAGTCATATTTTATTTGCATATATTTGGCCAAATATTAAGCTATAAATATTACTAGGATTTGTGGCCTTGTGGGTATATATTATATATATAATAGATAAATAATAATTTATTTGAGCCGAACTGAGCGGACCTTTGCTCGTACTTGGCTCATTTACAAACTGAATTGAGGCGATCGCTCATTTACAACTGAGTGGACGATCAAGCGGGCATTTTTCGAGCATTTTCCGAACGAGCGGTGATCGAGCCACGAGTGGCAAGCGATTTGAACAGCCCTAGTAGCAAGCCACACACACAGAAACCAGAGAATTCTCCGATGTGAACTTCAGACGTTGGCATCAAAATATGTTGTTCTATTTGGCAACATTGAACCTTGAGAGGTTCATAATTGAAATCGTTCCTCATGTTGCTGAAGAGGAAATGGGTGCTCAATCTGTGGGCGCGGTTCAGGCTTGGAATCATTCTGATTCTTGTGCTGAAACTATGTCCTGAATTGAATGATTGAGTCGCTTTACAATGGGTATTGCAAAGCTGCTACTGCCAAAGAGTTATGCGAATCTTTGGAATGAAAGTATAAAATCGAAGATGCAGGCACAAAGAAATTTGTGGTGGCTAAGTTTTTGGAATTTGTTATGGTTGACTCAAAACTATTATAGTCAACTCCAATAACTGCAAGTCATTCTTCATGACATCCACGCAGAAGGATTAGTACTCAGCGAGACATTCCAAATGCAGCCATCATTGAGAAACTACCACCAAGTTGGATTGATTTTAAAAACTTATCTAAAGCATAAACAAAAGGAAATGAGAATTGAAGACTTGGTGTTGCGTCTTTGTATTGAAGAAGACAACAAAGTTGCTCGAAAGAAGAATGTTGTTTCTGAAACCGCTAAAGCAAATGTTGCTGAATATGGTCAATCATCAAAGGGTAACAAAAGCAATAACCGGGATGGGTTTAAGAAAGCAATGTTAAAAACCCCACCTTGGACCTAAAGGTGGAGTCAACAAGAAGAAGTTCAAAGAACTCGTTACAATTGTGACAAACCAGGTCATCAGGCCAGTGAATTTAAGCTTCCCAAGAAGGAAACTGCCAACAAACGAACATGATTGATAAGCTTGTTGCTATGATCTCTGATTTGTCTATGATGGTCACTGAAGCAAACCTGGTTAGTACGGATACCAAGGATTAGTGGATTGATACAGGACGACCCGACATGTGTGCTTTGACAAGAGTTTTTTCAACACCTTCAAGGAGGTTTACTGGTGAAAACTCTCTGTGGGAAATTCTGCTACTGCTGATATATCAAAGGAGAAGGAAATGTGATCTTGAAGATGACTTCAGGAAAGGAATTTACTTTCTCAAATGTGTTGTATGTTACTGAGATTCTAAAAACCTTGTGTCTGGTTGGCAGTTAAACAGTATTGTTTTAAAATGGTGTTTGAGTCTGATAAGGTCGTGTTGACCAAAAGTAGTATATATGTTGGTAAGGGCTATGCCCTAAATGGTATGTTTCAAGTTCAATGTAACAGTTATGAATGGAATGAATAACACTAGTTCTGCTTATTGCTTGATTCTTCTAATGTGTGGCATGGGTAGACAGAAATGTGAATTTTAATTCTATTCGTCATTTGATTAAATTGAATACCATACCATAATTTGATATTGAATAAAACCATAAACGTGAAACTTGTGTCGAAGTAAAACAAAGACGAACGCCATTAAAAAAGATTGAACAAATCACCGGTCCCCTTGATTTGATCCCCAACGATGTGTGTGATTTGAAAGCGATTTCTACTAGAAGTGGGAACAAGTATTTCATAATGTTTATTGATGATAGCACACGATTTTGGTATGTGAACTTACTTAAGAGAGGCTATTGACAAATTTATCATGTTCAAAGCCGAACTTGAAAATCAACTTAATCGAAAGATCAAAAAGGTAAGGAGCGATCGAGATGGTGAGTATGTTTCACCTTTTGCTGATTTTTGGTTCAAAAAGTGGAATCATACATGAACTCACGATTCCTTACTCCCATAATCAAATGGCATGGCGGAACGAAAGAACCGAACCTTGAAAGAAATGATGAATGCATGTGATGAATGGGTGGTTTACTATGTTTAAATGTGGTTAAATATGTGTTTTTATGTGATTTGTTGTGTGGAACATAATTACTTTTAGAATGTTTGTGATTTGCAGGTGCATGGTGGTGAAAAGCATTAAACGATTGGAAGTCACCCGAGAGCACTAGGAATGAAAACACGAAGAAAGGCCAAAAATTGCTCAGGGCGCCCCCTACTATCACAGAGGCAGCTTGCGCCTAAGCCAAAAAGTTATGATATGCGCCCTCCTGAGGGAACCCCTGGTCCATGAGGGCGCAAGCTTACGCCCTTATTTGATTTTCACCATTCCAAAACACATTTTTTTTCATTCCTTTCATGTATCTATCATCCAAATCATCCATGGAAGCATATACAATCATGATGAGGAGTTAGTTTCTTAATGTAATCTCCTCTGGACGTACGGTTTGGTTGTGTGAACTTATAACTTGTTTCTTTTGATATTTTGGATTGTTTTTCATACTTTGAAGAATAATTGCGTTTTGAATCATTTAAAAAAGCTGTGTGTGTTGCAATTGTTTGTCCTTTATCATTCACATTCGATTTTCTTGCATCGTGAGTTGTTTGATTATTGGGTGGGTATTTGGCACATACGGTTTGGTAATTGGATTGTACTGGTTATTATTAAAAAACTTGTTTCTAATTATCACTTGAAATAAAACCAATAAATAAGACCATGTCTATGTGGTATCTTATCAATTGATCAGGTTTAGGTGAATCATTGAACCGAAAGTCTGGAGGGGGTTACGTCTTTTACATAATCGTTTACAGATCTTAAATTCATTCTTTTAAATCTTAAATCAATCAATCAAGTACTTAGTTTGGTAATTCATTAGTCTAACTAAGTGAGACTGCGACTTTCCACCAATTCCTTGTGGAGACGAATCGACTTCCATATACTACTTATTTCTCATATTTTTTATTGACCAAATTACATCAATCAAAATGGTGCCGTTGCCGGGAATAGGTGCGCTTAGTGTAGTTTTTAGTTTTAGTATTTATTGCTTTTGTAAAAAAATCTCAAAAACCCCAAAAATACTTTAATTTTCTTGTTTACTTAGTAATTTTTAGTTTAATTTTATTTCGTTCAGTATTACGCGTGGTTTGCTTATTTGTGTTTGTGCAGGTGATTGAATTTTGCATGCATCATACACGTCGTTCGGGCAAAGCTTCACCTTTAATTTTTGATCCAGAAATTGAGAAAACAACTTGAAGGAATAGAGCAATTCATAAGTTAAAATCAAAACTAGTCATGAGTCGTCACAACAATCAAGAAAACCAACATCCACATGATTAAAACCACCACGACAAAACACATTAGGCGACATGCCTCCACCATCGTTTCCACGACAAAACCCAACCCCACAACAAAATCCAAATCCAAATCCACAACATTCTCACAATTCCATCACTTTAACCTAGACCTTAATGCACGTAGTTCTAGCCCTGCACAACAAGTGCATCAAAGTTTTCAGGAGTATGAGAACATTATGAAGAATATCCTGAGTTTGATATCCACAACAATAACCCAATCGACCATTACGCTTAAATCAACAACCACCATAAAACTGAAACCCGAGATCTCTTAGTACTATAGCAGCAGGTTCAGCATATGTAGATGAGAGTATGCGGGGTACAATGGGGCACTTTGAATGGTAGGGTTTGCTGATTGGGATGGAGGATTTGATGATGGTGGGTATTACATGAATCATGCTTAGTTTGACTATGATGAGTATGATGATTTTCTTCCTCAATATCAGCATGGTAATTGGAGAGGACATAATCCAGGCCAAGGGTTCCTCAGAATCAAGTTAGGGGAAATGGTCAGAGACAGTATGTGGATGGTGTCCCTAGGGTGAATTACAGGCCTCTTACACAAGGATTGGGAGTCACTTTATACCCGTTTCTACAGAGCATACCTCACCCGTAGCACCACCACATCAGAATGAAAGGAGCTTTGAGGTGAGACCACAGTATTTGAACCATCTTCCTACTTTTTATGGCAAAGCAACAGAGGGGCCATATCTGCATATTGTAGAGTTTGTGAGCCTTTGCAACACCATTGGCAGGCATGGGTTTAGTCAAGATGAAGTAAGGCTAATGATGTTTCAGTTTACACTCAAGGATCAGGCTAGTGTATGGTATCATTCATTGCCTGCTGGTAGCATATACACATGGCAGGAACTTCAGCAATAATTTTTGGAAGAGTATTATACAATGACCCCTACCACTGAAGCTCGGGAGGCCATCGGAACCTTCCAACAACATTCAGGTGAACCATTTCATGAAGCTTTCACTAGGTTTAAAGAGTTCTTAAGGAAATGCCCACACCATGATATACCAATGTGGGAGTTGATTAAGTCATTTTATGATGGTTTATTACCTGAAGATGTTAGGGATTTGAATGCCAACAGTAATAGGATGTTTTTTACTAACACCAAAGATGTGGATTGGGAGTATATGGAGAGGTGGCAATGACTTCGAATAGGCAGGCTCGTGTGAGTAGAAGAAGCAGGGCTGGTGCAACAAAGGGTGTTGATTTAGAGGTTGAGAAGAGAATAACGAGTTTACAGCTCTAGATCACGCAGTTGACAACAGGTAGAGGTGCAGGAAGAGGCGATGGAGCAAAAACGATGAGTTCATTCATAGTTTGTTCCATTTGTGTTGACCTGGGATATGCAGATGTTGACTGTCCTACTCTGCAGGGAAAGAGTGAAGAAGTAAATCAAATTTTTGGAGAACGAAAACAATATGATATGAATTCTAATTCATATCACCCATATTTGTGAAATTACCCCAATTTTAGTTATAGTAATACTTCTAAGCAGTTGAATCCTCCATCAAATGTACCTACCCAGAACAAGTAGAGAGGATATTCAAATCAAGGGAATTACGACAACCAAAGAGGTTATCAGCAAAGGTCAGGAAATAACCAAGGGAGTTCTCAAGGAAATTGGAGAAGTCAAGGCACTCAACAGGGTGGATCATCGGGACCAGACAGATCAGTGAAAGACATGCTGACAGAGATTGTGAAGTCAACATGAGATTTCATGAAGGAGATCCGAAAGAACAATAAGATTCGAGACAAAGAGTAAAGGGCATTGTCAAATCAAGTTGGTCAAATTGTTGAAGAGTTGTCCACCATCTAGCAAGATCCAGGTAAGCTACTGAGCACCACTACAGTGAAACCTACGCATCAATCATCTAGCTCAAGGAATGACAAGAATGTGGAGATTAACCAGGTAAGTATTCTCCGCTCTGGTAAAATATATAATAATAAAGTGGGTTCTCCACAGAAGGTATGGTGGAGGATGTAAGTGATGATGATGATTAGGAATCTGTAAGAGCATCAATTAACCCTATAAAGATTAAAAAATAACTTTTTTTGAACCACAAAATAGGTTATTAGAGAAGGTAAGCGAGACTAAGGAAAAAGATGTGGAGGCTAATACCATCCCGTTTCCTGATGCCTTGGTCCCACCGAAAACAAAGGCAAAAAGAAGGAGCTCACAACATGATGTGATGTGGAAAATTTTTAAGCAAGTGAAAATTAACATTACTTTGTTAGATGTTATTAAACAGATTTCTGCCTATGCCAAATATCTGAAGGAATTATGTACAAAAAAACGGCAGAACAATGTTCCAAAGAAAGTTGACTTGACAAAAAATGCCAGTGCCGTTTTGTTAGGTGCACTTCCTCCTACGCTTCGGGATCCAGGCAGTCCTTTGATACCCATTCAAGGCGGTGAATTTAGAATGGACTGAGCATTACTGGATCTTGGAGCTAGTGTCAGCATCCTATCGGGTATTTAATATGACCAATATGATTTTGGACCCTTACCGAACGCCGATACCACTATAGTGTTGGCCGATTTGACCTTAAACTTCCCCGGGGAATGGTCTATGATGTCATTGTCAACATTGATGATTTTTACTACCGGTTGATTTTCTAGTGTTGGATTACATCTTTTCTGACAAAACTAAATAACCTAATGTGATACTTGGTAGACCGGTGTTAGCAACTGCAGATGCTTTAATTGATTGTAGAAATGGGACATCTGACATGACATTTGCCAATAGACAAGTTTGTTTAAGTGTTTTTCCCATGCATCTAATTCTTTGTTCAGTGATGAATGCTTTATGGTAGACATTATTGACACATGTCACCCTCATGAAAATTAGGAGAACGCAACAGATACGTGTTTTGTTTGCTAGAGGAATGATGCTGAGTACAGGGAAGATTTGAAGGAAATTAAGAAAGAACTGGAGGTGATGGCAGTCATAGATGGGAAGCCCACCTTGACACACCATGTTGATAAGTTCTAGGGTGAGTGAGGACATGTGGGGGGATGCGCTTCTATCAGCGAATTTCATTCTAAATTTAACTCCCCGTAAGGAGAAACACGTAACCCCGTATGAATTATAGACGGGAATCAAACCATCATACAAATACTTATGAGTGTGGGGGTGCCTAGCTAAGGTGGTAGTGACACCACCAAAGCGTCTTGTGATAGGACCCAAAACTGTAGATTGGGTGCTCATTGGATACACTCATCTAGGCGGTCCACTTCGTTTTTTTGTGCATGACTCGAAGAATCCTGGATTATCTAACGGCACTGTATTGGAATCTAAGGATGCTTGTTGGTTTGAGCACATATTCCCATGCTTGGAAATGCCTAATCTGGGTTCACTAAACCCATTTGAGGAGAGTGTTCTAGATGATGAACCGGGCCTATCAAACCCAGTTGGGAAAGTTTTTCAAGAGAAGAGATTGCAAATGATGAACCTCAAATCGATGAAGGTGAAGTCTGAAGGAGTAAAAGGCAAAGGACTGAAAAATCCTTTGGCCCTGAGTTCCTCACATATATGGTTGAGGAGGAACTACAAACTTACCAAAAAGTACTAAATTCCTTGGATGGGCCTCAATAGAAGGAGGCCATCAATGTGAAATAGACTCTATTTTACAGAACCACACCTGGGATCTAGTGGATCTTCCTGCGTGATGCAAACCACTAGGATATCAATGGATCTTCAAGAAAAAGATGAAGCCAGATGGCACCATTGATAAATACAAGGCAAGGTTGGTGATCAAAGGATATAAACAACGAGAAGGCTTGGATTATTTTGACACATATTCGCCCGTAATGCGAATAACGTCCATCAAGATAGATATGAAAACAACCTTCTTGAATGGAAATCTAGAGGAAAAGATTTACATGGAACAACCCGAGGGATTTATAGCCAAGGGACAAGAAAATTGTGCAAGCTTGTCAAATCCTTGTATGGTTTGAAAACAAGCTCCAAAATCATGGCATCAAAAGTTTGATCATGTCCCTCTTGATTCTTCATTTAAGATCAACGAATGTGACAAGTGTGTGTACATGAAAGACACACAAGATGGATATGTGATCTTGTGTCTATATGTAGATGACATGCTCATTGGTAGTAGTAATGAGAAAATGATAAAGGCAACAAAGGACATCCTAAGAGCAAGGTTTGATATGAAAGATATGGGATTAACAGATGTGGTTTTGGGAGTATAAATCACACGAACCTAGAATAGACTTGTTATAGTTCAGTCCCACTATGTGAACAAAATTCTTGAGAAGTTCAATACAAATGACTATAATGTGGCTAGAACTCCATTGACACGAGTTAACATCTAGATAAGAATCGAGGTGAGCCTGTTAACCAATTAGAGTACTCAAGAATTATTGGCAGCATGATGTATCTGATGAGTTGTACCACACTAGACTTAACATATGCTGTAAGCAAGCTAAGTAGATACACGAGCAACCAAGTTCAATTCATTGGAGTTTTGTGACATGGGTACTTCGGTACTTGAGATAAAAACAAGATTACGGGCTACATTATAGTAGATATCCAGCAGTTATTGAAGTTATTGTGATGCAAATTTAATATCGGATACGAATGATTCTCGGGCAACATGTGGGTATGTGTTCACACTTGGAGGTGCAACGATATCATGGAATTCATCTAAGCAAACGGTTATTGCTAGATCCACGATGGAAACAAAATTCATGCTTTATATTAAGAAGGTGAAGAGGCAGAATGGCTACGTCAGTTTGTTGAAGATATACTAAGGTGGCCTAAGCCAGCATCGGCCATATATTTTGAGAGCTAATCGGCAATTGGCAGAGCTCATAGCACAATGGATAACCGTAAGAACATGCATATAAGACGTAGGCATAACACGGTACGAAAACTAATCTCTACAGGAGTTATCACTGTTGACTATGCGAAGTCAAAGGATAACATCGCGGATCCGCTAACAAAAGGCTTAAGTAGAGAGTTAGTTCAGAAGTCGACCATGAGAACGGGACTAAAGCCCTTGAAAAATTAAATTTATACGAAGGAAACCTAACTCAGCTGACTGGAGATCCCAAGATATGAGTTTAATAGGACAACATAATTGTATGAATAGGTCATGTCACTGTGGAGTAGAGTTGGAAATCCCGCGTTTTAAAAAAAAAGGAGTTTGCCATATGAAATTGGTAAGCATCCTAGTCCATTCCTAAAAATGACAAGTTTGAGGCTAAGCCTATGACTTTTAGTGATTCGACTGAGGTAACCATTCATAGTGAATCACCTATGTAAGAGAGAAGCGGGGTCGCTTCGAAGGGTATTGTTGGGGCACAATACTTAATGGCTCTCGCAGAACCAGGCACGTTTCCATGACCATAACGAACACAACTCTGGGGACTTGACGTTGTCAGGGAGTCTTGTGTGAAGCGTAATGTCATCCACACAAACGGTAAACGAGTTCAAAGACATCGCTGTCTACTCAGAGCCAGTGGACTAAGTTCGTTTCATGAGCGAAGGTTCAAAGGGTTACACCTACACGCGTTGATAGGGGAAGGAAAAGTGTTTGGGTTTATAAGTTGAAACCAAATGGAAGAGGTTAAATTGTTCTTGTCACATTATACTTGATGACCTACTCGCGCACACAGGGGGGGGGGGGGGGGTGCAAAAACAGGTTTTGGTTCAAGAAAAATTTCTGAACCAATGCGACGGCCGCACGACATGCGGACATGAATGTCACTAAAAAAATCTGGGTCGGTGTGACGCTGGGTTTTGCTACCCATTTTTTTTTTTAATCTTTGTGACTAGAAAAAGCTTCTAGAAGAATGTTTCGAGACTCTTGGTATTCAGCTGCAGTTAATAGGCAATTAAGCGCGAGTAATAGACATGAATCTAGAATTTGAATTGCAGCAACAGTTTCATTCTTTGGTTTTATGGTCTATAAGAACCTGCACTATTGTGTATAGAAAACACACACAAACATACTCACATACACGAAAGTTTGAAGCAGCAGCCAAGTCTCTGATTATTTTTCAGGCAAGTGTGAAAGTCCGGCAGTGTACCACCACTGTTAGCGAACCAGAGTACCTAATCTATTTAAGAGAATTGTGTCAAACACAAACCCGACATCTGTCATTTATTCGTCTGTTTCTCCTATTGTGTTTTTTAAGCTTTTCTAACATTTATAGATATTCAGAAGCATTTTGAATAGATAAATAAATAATCACACTTGGATTGTATCAAAATAATCACACGGGGATTGTTGATGTAAATTAGCGGTAGTAATATTCACTCATAGCTATAATTACAAAACATAAAAGAAAATAAATAAACAAAATACAAGGGAACAACATGTGTTGGTATATATACACAAGAGCATGGAAATTTGATCGAGCATGCATGTATGTGCAAACTTAGTTACGGAAAACTTTTTTATGAGCACGTATGTATCAACAGATTGCTAGAAAGGGCGAACCCTATACTTATATTCATGTTGGATACTTCTGCTCATCGCAATTTTTCCGTCTTAAACGACATTGTGCTTATACCCATAAGATTTGATAATATTGTTTACTTCTTATACTCACAAATAACTAGTTACGATACACACTTAGTTGAAGCAAAACATTGTAAAATCTTAACATCAGTTTGTCAATTTAGACGTCTTTTCATTTGGCCAACTTCACAGAGGATCCGAGTATATATTTACATAAATCTCTGGCGATTAAGAATATTGGCCATAAGTTGGTCGGCAAAGATAGAACTTATGTTTTCTTCCATGACAACTTTTAAGTTAGTTAATTTAGACAATACGTAAGTTAACTTTCTAAGCTTACATTCGGGAAGTCCCAAACTAACAATATTTCAAGTTGATTATATGCATTGTTATGATTTGAATCAAGTCATTGAGGAGATAGAAGTATAGAGTATATACATTAATGTGTGTCAGCTAGTATGTAGACTGCGAGTCATTGTGTAATTAAGGGTTATCGTATTGTTTGAGAAAAAAAAACAATATATGACTTTTTTCAAAGCACTTTTGCAAATTTAAAGGCTTGCTTTGCTAACTCGTGTGATTATACTTTCATGTAAAGTACGTAGGAAAATGAAAAAATAGGAGTAATGTGGCCTCATGATGGATTGATCATGTATGCGTTAAAGCTCAAATTTTCTTTTCAATTATATATCAAGTTTCATTCAAACCAATATCTGGTCATCTAAACAACAATTTATTGATTAGCTGTAAATATAAATCATGTTAAAGCCTTGATGGTCTTCTAATACATGTAGAAACAATTGGTACGTTTTGAAAGATCTTATGCACATAAAATGGTTTACAAGTTACGGGTGCACATGCAAGCCTATCAGGGTTATGTTAGGTTGACAGGTCGAATCTATGAGCATGAACACAACATGTATATTTATTTGTGTCAATGACATCAACGCTAACTTGGAGACACTTAAAATGGTCTAACTTGAACATAACTAATGCATCTCATATTCTCATTCATATAGACGAGCTAAACAAATTGGCGGGCTTGTAAACAAAATGACATGTGTCGGTGAATTGTAAATGAGTGCTAATCAATTTGCAATGGGTTAAATGTTTTGTAAGTTGGCTTGCGATGTCTTTTAACTAATTGTACTAAATATGTTAACCAATAACAAATCCTTTAATTAAATGGGTTAAACAGGTCATCCCAAACTCGTTTATTAAATAGGTTAAGCATAAAACCCCAAACCCGATTATTTTTGTGTTGGGTTCATGCTAAGATTTGTTACCCCTACTAAGAACACCCTATTATGCCATGACATGCCCTAGATACGATTCATAACTCTTGGATATCATTCTCTTATGTGCTTTGTTGTCTTGGACGCTATTGCGATTATGGAATCCTTTCCTTATGTCACGATGTGCTTTATTTTCAAGGAATAGGCATTTGAAACCCGCCGGTTACATGTTTGCAAAGGTTTAAATGTAAACACCTAGACGTCTTTGCTTCTCCTACGTGCGCTTTTGCCATGGTCTTGATGTCTTTTTCAAGTCGTGGGCAATTTTTCCGAGGTTTGTGGTTTTCTCTCAAGCCATGGGATTTTCTTTTGTCATGGTCTAGAAGTCTTTTCTACACCTAGTAAGTTATATAGTGTCCTATGAGTTGTGAAGTAAATGTTATCACATCATTTTTTTGAACAACCAACGAAATCAAACCCAATCACTCTCAGAACACCCTTTCATCAATCAGGTACTCCAAGATTATCCGAGGACGTCCACCACCTATTCCGGGGAAAGCCTAATAACCCACCCGCTTGTAGGCACAACAATGAATTACCGGTGAAACCCGTTTGGCTCAAGAATCAAACATGTGATACTGAGGTCTTCTATTATTGTCCACCAATGCATTTACCATTTTACTACAATGCTAATGGCAATGTTATCGCATCATTAAATAGCAAAAGTGACACAAAACCTATTGCATACAAATATGCAACAATTAATAATAACGTTTAATATATGAAACTAATAGACGTAAAGCAGAACCTCTAGTGCCCTTAATTTGTAAACAATAATAATCACATAATTAAATACAATATAATAGATATCACGAGAAGAAAGTAAAGCATGAGTAGGGTTGGAGTTGTACCAAATAAGATACAGATTACAGATACACTGGGCCACGCAGATCACTCCGTCCGACACTCCACGCATGTTTTCCTCAACCGTTGACTTTTACTTTCATTAAAAAACCCGACACATGCAAATCTGTCAGTTGTGATTTGGTGTGCGTGCTATGGTTCATGTGAATTCATTCTACGCCGTACGATATTATAATCCAACGTCTTATTTTTAAAGTTGGATAGTCAAATTGGAAGGAAGTGGACCAAGTGCTACAAATTACAATCCTGTTTCATCCTTTTTGTTTAAAATAATTAATTATTAAGTATATTTTATTCTTTAAGTATAACTAGTGGGGTGCCCGCACGTTGCGGCGGGTAACAACATTTAAATTGGTTGGGTTAAACAATAATCAATTGAACGAAATATTGGTCTAAGTGTATGGTATAATAATTAGCAGGGCTTGACTGCGTTTTCGGTAAAATCAGGGAGGGGGGGGGGATACTCAATATGTAAAAGAATATTTGGATATTTAGGTAAAAAATACACTACAAACAAAACCGGGGGGGGGGGGGGGAGTTCTGCCAGTGGGAATAACCGAATTAACTGATCAAGTTATACATAATTTATATAGATTTCAACTACCAGATTATACATTTTCAATATATTTTCCTTCTATCAACAATTACAGAGTTATGAACTATACTATAGTGTTTTTCATTAAAAAAAAATAAGGCTGAGAACTATGTCACAACATGTATCTTCTCATTCAACAACTTATTATACAAAAAATTTCTACAAACCCAGATGAGTAAAATTCTAACATTAATGAATAGTATCGGCTGAGCAAGAGGTAAATAATTTTTAAATAAAATTTTGTATTCAATAAATAAAAATCCTTTTTTTACCACAATCGAATCCTATGTGCTAGCGGAAGTGCAAGCACACGAATATATACATAGCAATAATTTATGTGATACTCTAAGCAAAAAATTAGGGTGACTGTGAGGAAGTGAGAAGTTACACGTGCAAATATACTTCTCACTTCCTTTGTTTTTGTTCGGTTATTACTTAATCCTACCATATCATTTTCTAAATTAAAAAACTATAGCAATTATTATAATCAAATTAAAGGGAACAAAATGCCCATTTATAAGATGTAATAATAATAAGAAAACATTAACGTATGAAAGAGTTATGGAAGTTTAAAAATCATGGGAGTAGTTGTTTGAAATAAGAGTGAAAAAGTGTAATTATTATTTAAATAAACAAAAGTTGAGTAAAGTTGAGGGGACAATGTGTAAGTATTGTAGAAAAGACATATTACCTTAAAAAATAGTTTTAAAAATCATGGGAGTAGTTGTTTGAAATAAGAGTGAAAAAGTGTAATTATTATTTAATAAACAAAAGTTGAGTAAAGTTGAGGGGACAAATGTGTAAGTATTGTAGAAAAGACATATTACCTTAAAAAATAGTTAATATGTGCATTGTGTGTTGTACTCTAACCAATTATACTTGTAAAACTTAAATTATATGAGTTACTTGGGAAATGTATCATAAGATAATATAGATATAGAAGCTTTCGGTTCATTTCGTTTCAATTATTAGTTAAACTTGACATATCATTTTTTTTAAATGAAAAAAACTATAGCAATACTATACTCAAATTAAAGAGAAAAAAAACGCTCGTTTATACGTTGTAATAATATTAAGAAAATATTAACGTATGAAAAGTTATGGACGTTTAAAATTGTGAGAGGTAGTTGGTTATAATAATGGTAAAAAGTGTAATTATTATTTAAATAAAAGGAATTGAGTATTGTTGAGGGGACAATGTGTAAGTATTATGTAAGTAGTTAACATGTTCATTGTGTGTTGTACTTTAAGCAAATTAGACATGTATAACTTAAATTTTAAGACATCAATTGGAAATGTATTATAATAAAGTTTAGATGATTTCAGTTCATTTTCGTTTTTTTCTTTTGTTTTTATTTTGGTTATTGCTTAACCCTAACATATAATTTTTTAAAAAATTAAAAAACTATAGCAATACTATACTCAAATTAAAGAGAATAAAATGCTCTTTTGTACAGTGTAATAATATTAAGAAAATATTATCGTTTGAAAAAGTTATGAACGTTTAAAAATCGTGAGGGTAGTTGGTTAAAATAAAGATGCAAAAGTGTAATTAGTAATTAAATAAACAGAAATTGAGTAAAGTTGATGCGGTATAATATGTAAGTATTGTGTAAAATTATAATATAGTATAGATAGATAATGGGGGAAACTGTAACTAATAAGGGGTATATGTGCAAGTTATGTATGAAAAGACATAAATGCCCTTAAAAAGTAGTTACTACATGCATTATGTGTTGTACTTTAAGCATTTATAATTGTATTACTTAAAAATTAAGAGGTCTTTGTGAAATGCTTTATAAGATAGTATAGATTTTATTCTAAGATGACATTATAGATTCATTTTATTTATACCTAAAACTTTAAAACAAAGTTTTCTTCTAGAAAAATAAAATGTTAATAGAATACTTAGGGATGAAAGGTAAGAAAACATGCATTATGCTCTATGTTTTGTCTACAGCTGGTAAGGTGAACATTAATATTAGGGGTAGGCGGGGTGCAATCAACGAATGACACGGTACCTCACTACCCTCACGTATGGCCGGTTCACTGCCGCCGTGGTCATGGTAGTAGGCTTCTGGTAGTCTCGTGGAGAGTTTCCGTTAGACTACCTTGTTGAAATGATAATCCAAGCTTCCAGGGTGCAAAGTGAAACTTAATGAAGCTGCATGGAGTCTACGTGTGCATGCCAAACGGCTAGTGTGTTTTGAATAAGTATTCCATAGAATACTGAGTTAGTTGAGTCAATAAGTTAGCCTGATTTGGTGCAGGTTGTTAGTCAATTCAGTTATGTTTGAGTCCTATTTAAGCAGTCTAAGTCTTTGTCATTTGTATTCACTTTTCAAGCTTTAAGCATCAATAATATTCAAAGCATTCGATCTTTTTAATTCTTTTGTTCTTTGTGTATTGTTTGCTCATACCAACAGTGGTATCAGAGCCTTGTCGTATTCCTGTGATCTTTATTCTAATGGCTGAAAACTAAACCACCTACAACACCCAAATAATACCCATATTCAAAGGCGAAGGCTATGAGTATTGGAGCATCAGGATGAGAACTATCCTGAGGGCTCAAGAAGTATGGGAACCTGTAGAAGGAGGAGTGCTTGTTCGTGGTGATCAAGACAGACAGAGAGAATCTCGAAAGAAGGATGCCAAAGCATTGGCTATTATCTAGCAGGGAGTACATGACAATCTTTTCTCAAGGATTGCAAGTGCTCACATTGCTAAAGAAGCTTGGGACACACTCAGATTAGAGTATCAAGGTGATGCTCAGGTTCAAGCTGTTAAGCTTCAAGGTTTAAGGAGAGATTTTGAAAATCTCTCAATGGGTGAATCTGAGATGGTAGGTGACTATTTCTCTAGAGTTATGGAGATAGTTTGCCAAAGAAGGTCCTATGGTGAAGCTCTTGAAGATCAGAAAATTATGGAGACAATTTCAGAAGTTTGTCATCAAAATTTGATTATGTGGTCCCATCAATAGAAGTTACATTTGATCTATCTACTCTCTCACCAGTTAAACTGATGGGGTCATTACAATCACAAGAAGCCAGGCTATTGAGCAGGAATGCAGGTAAAAATGTTGAAAAAGTTGCTGAGAAGATGGATGAGCAGGCATTGCAAGTTTTCCAAAGTCCAAAAAAGAATGAAGGATCCAGCAGCAGTACTTTCAGAGGTCGTGGCAAGGGTATTATGAGAGGAAGAGGAAGAGGAAAGTCACAAGAAAGAGGTAGAGGACCACAGTGTTACTTATGTAATAGAATGGGTCATGTGAGAAGGGATTGTTGGTACAATGATGAAACACAAGTCAATATGGCTACTCAAGACACAAATGAACGAGATTCTAATGAAGATCCGTACCTGTTTCTTGCTTGTGCTCCCACTGTTCAAGAGGTTCTAAACTCTACTCTCTCTCAATCATTCCTACTTATGAATACTACTACTCTGCCCCTCTGTCCAGTACCTTGTGGTTCATAGACTCTGGTGCTCTAACCACATGACTGGATCCAAGAATAGTTTTATAAAACTTGATGAATCATTTAAGCTGTCTGTCAAACTTGGTGATAAAAAGGAGATTCAAGTTCAAGGTATAGGCCAAGTAAAAGTAGTTACTCCTAATGGTCAGTCTAAACTAATTGATGATGTGTATTTTGTACACAATTAGAATACAATCTTCTAAGTGTGGGACAACTGATGAGAAAGGGATATGCATTATTGTTTGATGATGATGCATGCATCATAATTAATAAAAAGACAGGAACAACCTTGATGAAAGTTGATCTTGAGAAGAACAACATGTTTCTGATGGATGTGGCACAAGCTCAACATGAGGATATTACAAAGACTGACAGTGAAGCAAGGATCTGGCATGCTAGGTATGGGCATCTGCACTATCAAGGCTGCAACAATTATTTAATCAAGGTATGGTGTTTGATTTGCCAAAATTAAAGTACAAACTAAGTGTGAAGGGTGTATACTTGGCAAGCAACACAAACAGCCCTTTCACACTAGTAATTGGCGTGCCAAAAAGAAACTTGAATTGTTCACTCAGATGATGTGGACCAATGCAAGTATCCAGTCTGGGGGGTAGCAAGTATTTTCTGTTGTTCATTGATGACTATTCTAGAATGTGCTGGGTTTATTTTGTGGAAAAAGAAGTCAGAAGTATTTGAGAAATTCAAACAATTTAAAGCTTTGGTTGAAAAAGAAAGTGAGTGCAAAATAAAAGCTTTAAAAACTGATAGAGGGGGTGAGTATACTTCTAGGGAGTTTAACAAATACTGTGAAGAAAATGGAATAAGAAGACTGTTAACTCCCCCTTATACACCTGAAGCAAATGGTGTTAGTGAAAGGAAGAATAGAACAGTTCTTGGAACTATGAAAAGTATGATGAAGTCAAAGGGGGCTACCTAAGTTGTTTTGGGCAGAGGCTACTGCTGTGCAGTGACTATCTTGAATATAGCCCTACTAAGGCCCTTGACAAGCAAACACCTTTTGAGGCTTGGCATGGTTACAAACCACATGTTAAAAACTTAAAGGTGTTTGGGTGTATAGCTTATGCTTTGACACCTGGGCAGCTGGAATATAAACTAGATGATCAAGGGGAGAAGTGTATCATGATTGGGTATACTTCACAAAGTTTGAGTGGATACAGGTTGTATAATCCACTTACCAGAAAGATCCTAACCAGAAGAGATCCTAAGTTTATTGAAGAGGCCAAATGGGATTGGAAAGGGAAAGAAGCTGAAAACAATTACATGCTCTTAGAAGATCCTACTCTTGAGAATGAAATGGAAGATCTAACAGTGAGCATGTGCAGGGTGATCATAATACTAATGAACTTGTTGAGTCTTCTGCTATTTCAGGTAATCAAGAAGAAAGTACTAATGAAAGAGCTCCTCAAGTAGTCAAAGTGAACCTGTCAAGTTTAGAAGTCTTCAGACATCTATGCAAACTGTCAGTTTGCATTAACTGCTACTGATCCTGCCTCATTTGAAGAAGCTGTTGAGAAACAGAATGGCAGGAGGCATAAAGGAAGAACTACAGTCAATCATCAAAAATGAAACATGGCAACTGGTGACCCAGCCTAAGCCTAAGGGAGCTAATGTTATAGGTCTCAAGTGGATGTTCAAAACAAAAGTGGGGCCATCAGGAGAAATTGTGAAGTACAAGGCAAGGTTGGTGGCCAAGGGTTATGCACAGAAGTATGGGATTGATTATGAGGAGACTTTTGCTCCTGTAGCTCGATTTGATACAATCAGGTTGGTTATAGCAGTTGCTGCACATCATGGTTGGACTCCTTTTTCAACTAGATGTGAAGTCAGCTTTTTTGAATGGTGAGTTACTTGAAGACATTTTTGTAGAGCAGCCACAAGGGTTCATAGTGAAGGGTCAAGAACATAAAAGTATACAAGTTGAAGATATCTTTTATGGCCTGAAGCAGGCTCCAAGGGCATGGTACTAAAAAATTGATGCTTATTTTACTGATGCAGGTTATGTTAAAAGCCCAAATGAACCTACTCTCTACTCTTTAAAAGGTATGGTACAGATATCATCTATGTGTGTTTATATGTAGATGATATTGTGTATACTAGTTCTAATGATAAATTGGCTGCTGAGTTCAAGGGTAGTGTATGAAAGCTCAGTTTGATATGACTGATCTGGGTTTGCTATCCTACTTTCTTGGTCTGGAAATCAAGCAGACTACTCAAGGTGTTTTTGTTGGGCAAGAAAGATATGCTACTACTCTTCTAAATAAGTTTGGAATAAGCAACTGTGAAGGTATTCATACTCCTATGAATACTAATGAGAAACACCAAATAAGTGATGGTACTGAAGCAGCAGATGGTACATACTATAGAAGCCTGGTAGGTGGTCTTATCTACCTAACTCATTCCAGACCAGACATAGCATTCTCAGTTGGTGTTATGTCAAGGTTTATGCAGCAGCCTACAATGACCCATTTGGGAGCAGTCAAGAGAATTTTAAAGTATGTGAGTAACACCATGATTTTGGCTTATGTTATGAAAGAGGAAAGAAGAAATTGGATGTAGTTCTTGTAGGATATACTAATAGTGATTGAGGGCAACTTCAGTTGATGACATGAAGTGAGTGTGTCTGCACATTTTATTCTCTATTAATGGTTGGTAGCCATGATTCCTTGGAATTCGAGGAGAAAACAGCCATGTTGTGGCCTTATCAAGCACAGAGGCTGAGTACATAGAAGCTACTAATGCAACTTGTCAGGAGTTTTGGCTAAGAAGAGTTCTAGAAGTCTTGATTTGAAGCAACAAGCTGCCATAGTCATCTATTGTGACAACAATTCTGCTACTTTGTCTATCTAAAAATCTATTCTCATAGCAGACAAAGCATATAGAACTCAAATTTCACTTCATCAGTGATGAATGGTGACTAAGGGGTTAATTGAGTTGAGGTTTTGTCCTACTCAAGAGCAAGTGGCAGATATTTTAACAAAGGCACTGAATCGTGAAAAGTTTGAAGTCCAGAGAAGCAGATTAGGAGTTAGGAGTTTGAATTAAGAGGGGGTGTTGAAAATGATAATCCAAACTTCCAGGGTGCAAAGTGAAACTTAATGAAGATGCATGGAGTTACGTGTGCATGCCAAACGGTAGTGTGTTTGAATAGTATTCCATAGAATACTGAGTTAGTTGAGTCAATAAGTTAGCCTGATTTGGTGCAGGTTGTTAGTCA
>JAUTDX010000698.1:0-107934 GCA_030844895.1 Ambrosia x helenae | reverse complement strand
CAGAAAGGGGTAGCGGCGCAGCTTGTTGCCCGCCTGCCCGCTATCTTGATGTAATTTTTCACGGTTATGTGTTAATAAAAAAGAATCACCCTATTGCAAAAAACACAAAAAGAAGAAGCATTTTTTTTAAATAAAAAACATTACAAATTACGTCAAGATAGCGGGAAGGCGGCAACAAGCTGGCGCCGCCTAATAAAATTTACCAAGGGTACCGTCCGTTAACCAAAAACAAAACAACATAGATTAAGACTGAAACATAACATACAGCCATAGCAGGAGGAAGACCACCAACTACATCACCAAGTCCACCAGTTTTACTCCATGGACCGACTTCAGCTGCAACAAATATTAAATTCATACCTATCCACAAACAATTACTTTTCTGATTTAAAATTTTGTATCTTGTTTCCTTTATCACTCTTGTGTTGTTAAACACAACCCTAAGCCTTCATGAACAGCCATCTGTGTTTTCCAACTCTTAAGCTGCTGCTTTTACTTCTCTTCTGTTGGTGCAGATCGTGACTCCATTGTACGACGAAGCTGAGGTTGTTGACACAAAATTCAATGCAGTTGCAGTCGCCATTAACCAAGCTTCTGCTTTGTAACTATCACGTGTTAATTAATATACAAAGTTATGAAAATAGTGAAGTGAAGAGTTGAAAGATGAGTATATACATGTAAATGAGTTGGTGGCAGAAGGAGATGGGTTTATACTACTGTTGAAGTAGTAATGTTGTGGTTAACGTTGAGTTCACATGGACTACGTGCCAAAATGCTAAAAAACATAGAAATCACAAATATAACATATTATTTTATTTTTTGTGTTTATGGAAGTATGTTTGATGGGAGTTTGGTGGTTGGATATTTATTTACATCTCAGAGCTCATGTTACTATGTTAGTGTTCACGGCTCACGATGGTTCTGGCCCCAGTGGCCAGTGAATGTGATAATCTTTTTCGTGAAATCATTTGGAATATGCAGGAATATTATTATTGTGCTCCTTAAAATTTTTATAAATTCCCTCAGACATTCCAATGTTTTAACAATTGGACGGGACATCGAACCGGTTTTCTTACCGGCCCACTCATGGGCGGTTCTTCACTATGGTCAGACCGGACCTCAGCCCACCCGTTTTTTCATTTTGTAATGTAAATTTTACCGAAAATTTTTATTGTATGAGTCCGGTCCTACCAGATTGAGCCCGGCCCTACTAGGTTTTTCGTTCAAAATCCATCACTGCGTCCACTAGGCCTACTAGATGTAAGAACTGGATGGTGTTATAAAATTTTAAAAAATATAAAAAAATCCAGTTAAACCCCTTTATTCCTTTAAAACTCAGGTTCACGAGTTCAATTCTGATTCGATGCAACCCATGTTTTAACCGCCTATATTATTTTAATTATGTTTTTCATGAAAGGTGATTACAAACACATGAGTTGATTGTTAAACACCGTTTTCCATTTCCAAGGCTCGATTTCCACACAAGCACAACAGGAGCATCTTGGGGGTTGAAACTGATTCACACAAGCATAAGCAATTTTCATTTGGCTTGAATGTGTTGTGTTTGAAGAAATTTACTTTTTTAATGTGTGTATTCAATCTATGTGGTCATGTCACATGTGTGTGATTTGGGGATTTCGATTTGCTTTGTTTTGCGAAGTGTGCATGATGATAAATTGATAATGTACTGATAAAAAAAATACCAATAAAATATAAATTAAATGTCACGCCAACATGGTACCGGTAGGGTAAAAATACCAAAGGACAAGTATGAGTGTTGTCGTGTGGCCTAGAGACCACCGCCTTTGGCCCTTCTAAAGAGCTTTATTATTTCAGTAAGCTTTAAAACATTTTAACTTTAGAAAAGTCTTGGAGTTGTCAGGTGTGTCAAAACAAGGAAGTGATTTTCCGTTCCATGTCTTCGTAACAATTTCAACTCTCTTGTGTTCTTTTAGCTTCATCAGTTTACCTTTATTTTAATTCGCACTAATCCTTTTATTACGTGTACCTTTTCTATCAAACAATACATGTAATATTAACCACTTGCTAACTGTGGATATCATACCCTACTTACCTAGTCATCTAGGTTATTTAGATTTTTGCTCATTAAATTAGCTTGCCGCAAAGCTACCATGCTTGGGTACTATATTGCTTTATTTGTTTCTTTTTTCTTTTACTTCTAAAAGTCCCAACAAAATATATTTACTAACATCTATAAAAATTCACATTATCGAAACACTTTAGTAAACTTAATAAGACACTTGGAAAACTACTATTGGGAATGTTTATGTTATTTTTTTAGTAAGGGTTTAATCTTTTGATGTTTTAAATACCAAGTAAGATTGGGCTTTTATATATTTATTTAGTCATCACACACCTGAGCCCATTATAACTCATCAGATTCGGAGCATCAAATCAGTCCAGCAGCTAGTGGTATAAAGCCCAACAACCCTAAGCTAAAAAAACACACACATCATTTACAGTACAAACAATATTATACTTTTAAAGTTTTAAACATATACTTATTTCACATTAATATATTTTATTTATTGTGTTTCACTTGCACAACTAAAAACTTGATGTCATCCTTTCCACTTGTCCTACATAACAACCTCCCACCTCTTCACCTCTTAATTATTAATATGTCACAAGAACCATTGCTAGCATTCTAACATATTCAAACCAACACCATTAATCTAACATGGTGAACGATGACAAACACACTTGTGGTGCCATATAGCCCACCACAACAAAAAATCATACTATTCCCCTACTAATGCCCTTTATACAATTGCCGCCATCATAGTTACCATCCTAATCCTTGTAGGCATAACAGCCCTCGTGTTATGGCTTGTTTACCGTCCACACGACCCTCGGTTTACCGTTGTCGGTGCCGCGGTCTACGGCCTCACCGCTTCCAACATAACAGCCATGCAGTTAACATTTGTCACTAGAAACCCAAATGACCGTGTCTCCATTTACTATGACCACCTAACAACTTTTCTATCTTACCAAACTCAGCCCATCACTCCTTTTCTAATGCTACCACCTCTACACCATGGAACGGATAGTACGGTGGCCGTGTCACGGTTTGGCCGGTTTTACCGGCTGTGGTTAATGGGTTGGTGGCGGATGATGCTGGGGTGGTGAGTTTACGGCTAGTTGTGACCGGTAAATTAAGATGGAAGGCTGGTGGTATAAGGTTGGGTCGTAAAGGAGTGTATGTGGGCTGTGATGTGTTGGTTGGGTTGAAGTCTGGAGTATTGGGCCAGATTCCTTTGGTTGGGCCTTCTGTTGTGTAGAGTTGATATATGAAATGTGTATTTAAGTGTCTTGCGTGGTAACTTGTCAAGTTTAAATTCTCTTTTTTTTTCTTTTTTTCTTTTCTTCAATTTTATTTGGATTTTAATGCAACGTCTCATGTAATTAGTTGTGAGTTAATATATATTGACAACATTTAGGCTCACATGCAGTGGCGAAGCTTGACCCGAAACTTTGGGGGGGGGGTCGGAAACCACTAGTTTCGGGGGGTCGAAAAACCAATTTTGAGGGGTCGAAACTGTATATACCAAAAAATTTCTATACGAAATATTATATAATTGGAACTTCTGAGCGAAAATTCGGGGGGGGGGGCGGGCGCGCTGACCCTCTCCGCCCCTTAAGAGTTGCGTCACTGCTCACATGTGCAATGAACATATAGGTTGAATTGGCGGCGAAACCAGAATTTTTTAGCGCGAAAATTTATATGAGTTGTTTGTCTATCGGTATATATAATTTCTTTCAAACCGCAGTCACTATTTCCTAACAAAACAAGCTAAAACAAAAGGAACGTCAAATAAGTGATTGTGGAAGGAAACTCTCAATTTCTAGTGGTTTCCTACCTTTCTCCAATTTTTTTTTTGCCTTTGTAGGATAACCAAGGTTTTGATTAATATATCAAGAATCTAGATTCACATGTGTTGTAATAGGATTTGAGAGATGTTACAACTTACAAGCGTCTCTTCTCTCTCACGATCGTGTCCCTCTTTCTCCGATCTAAGCAGGTTTCTCTATCATTCTTCATCCCAGCTCTCTTCGAAATGTCACTACCACAAGGGCCACAAACATCCAATCAATGCCTCCATTGTATGGTCTAAGAGTCTTTTTTATAATATTATTTGTTCTAGCTACTTATATATACTTATTTACATAAACAAGGGGAGTTTTAAAAAGTCTATGTATCAATAATAGAAGCCAAGACCTCGTTTGATTCATGAAATTTATTAGAATTAGAATTGGAAGACATTCCGTCAATAATAATGTTTGGTTGGTTGAGAAAGGAAATGAAATTGGAAGCATGCACAACATAGAGCAAAAGATTGAAACTTAAAATGACATGGATAAATACATATGTGCCTTCAGAAGATATATGTTCATAATCATACAGTTTCTCCTGTTATAAGTTTATTGTGAAAATAAAGCAAAAAACAAGTGTGAGTAAAATATGATCTTCCTTAAGTCGATGCATAAATCGAGTCTCTATTCCCAATCAACTGCTCCCAATAATGTCTTTGTATGTGCATTTAATTTTTTCTACCAAAGCTTCCCTGAAATCCAATTACATTAATGTTAAGTATTAGTTTAGGGTGTCGTTAAAGATCAACCGCCCACATTAGTGTACATTAGCCACCTGTTACATTATACTGGCCGTATGTTATACTGCCCATATGGACTATATATGTCAGAGGTGTTTGAATAGTTTGTTTGTGGTGTTTTTTAACTGTCCCCTTAGTTTATGGTTAATTGTTCTGTTTTTAAGTTTAAACTCCAGAATACATTCAAAATGGCAGAAAGATATAACTGGAATTACCTATCCGGTTTGTAAACGAGGTTCTTGTATGCAAACCACTGTAGGAAATTTAAGAATGTATGTCAAGATTTGTGTTCTCCAAGCTATAAAGAAATCAAAAAAGTTAATAAAACTTAAGCTAGCTAGCTTACTCCAGTGTAACCAATTCCAACTAGCTCCAAAACACCTGGAATCAATGGAAGCCTGTCTATTGCCTGATACAAAAAGCAATGCCAACTTTACTCGCAACTCAAAGGTTGGAAGGTGTTACGAGTTCTTGGAACTCTAGTCATATTTATTAATTAATAAGTACTATAAATGCAACACTATATAGCCATATATGTAAAAAGAATTGGTCACTAGTTGTTGAGATGTTTCATCCACCTGCAGCTAGTGTGACACAAAAAAAAAAGAGTATGGAAATAGGTTGAGACCTTTTCGACACATTAATTAATGAATACATTATAATTCTAATAATATATATGCATCGGTGAATGGTGATTAAAAGTATCTGGCTAATACAATGTGTTTCTACAAAAATGTCATCACAGTAGTGTCTTCACCAGTGAATGCATATATATATATATATTCACCAGCGAATATACGTACACATATGTTCTCCTTGTTTTGAGCACTTTATGGACTATTTTTATGTTAGAAGAATAATCTTGATTCAATTATTAAGACATGTGTTAATTAAGTTATGTACATATGTTAGGTTTTATTATATCAAGTCTAAGTCTAAGAAACATTATATGTGAACCGATGTGTCACATATTTTAGTGAAGGGTCATGACTGTTATGTTCTAAGGTCGCGTCGGTTCACTTGTGCCGATCCAATATGTATATATAGGCCGAACCAAATGTAATTTTAGTGTGTGAAAGTTAAAGTTTCTAAAAACTTCCTTTCTAATAACTTCCCTCCATTTCTTTCCCTCCAAATAACCGATCGCATATTCATCAACAACAAACCAATTTCATTCAGATTCAACATGGCATCATAGCCAACGATCCAAAGAACCTATGGTTTATTCGATGTAAGAAAAGAGGAAGCAGAATAGATGGGGACAGACGGCGGTTATGGACTTGGACCGCTAATCCCTAGTCTAGTGTATGATCATGGGGATCATAGATGGAAGGCCAAGAAGGCAAATTCCGAGAGTATTGGAGACTCTCTTAATATGAATTATCTTCATTCAACATCTGATCAAGTAGTGTGTCCGTGAGGGATACCGAAACAAAGAGAAGAAACGCACAAAAGGAGTACAATCGCAAGTGAACATCAATCAAGAAGTGTCCGAATATCCGTCTACCATGTGTTGTTAGTAAGTGCAAAGAACCCTTTCATTATAGGCGTAAAAAACCGAATTTATGGTTAAGGGTAGTGATGAAAAGGGTTGGAATGATTTGTGGTTTGTAAGTTTGACTTGCCAAGAACACGGTTGTGGCAACAAGAGTTTGTTTATAGTATTGACAATTCATTTGGTATAGAGGGTTGCCCGAAAGGTTATAGAAAAGAGTATTTCCGTGGTAAAGGCACAATAGCGATTACAAGTAGTGGACAAGAGCACAAGATTCAAAACGTATTTTACGTGCCCACACTTAGAAAGAATATATTGAGTGTGAGAAGTTAACACAAGAGGGATTTGAGATAGAATTGAAGGCGATGTATGTTACATCAAGAAGCCGATTATCCAAAAGGTTAGAAGGGTTATACTTTGTCGCATTTGTGAATCGGATGACCATTTCACATTTAAGTGCCCCGCATATGATCAAGATAACAATAAAGAAAAGAAAGAAAGCCGTAACAATGATGATGCATACGGGCCGAACCAAAACAGGAAAGTTCGAAGGGTTCAAGGACAAAGGAAAGCGGGTTAGATTTGAAGGCGACAAGATGGAGGGTATAACCAATGAAGACAAAGAAAGAGCGTCCATTTTCAAGCATTTTGACGACTATTCCATTAACAAATATCAATATGAAGGTGTTTTGGAAAGAGGTCCGGTAATGTATCCAACCGAAGGATCCCAATTGCAAGATTGTATTTGTCTTTATGGATATGATCCATATCACTAGCACGGTTGAAAGATAGAAGAGAAGGTTCGAGTTAGAGTTTGAAAGAACCGTAGATTGGTTTTATGAAAGAGTTCTTACAAATAAGAATCAAAGCACCAATCCCACCAAGAGACGAAACGGGTTATCCAATACGTTTATTGGATCTTTACAAAACGGTACAAGTATTTGGTGGTTATGAAAAAGTGACAAGAGATGAAAATTGGACGGTAGTGGCCATGTCAATGGGATATGGGAAGAGTTTGCCAAGCCTAGTGTCAAAGATGGATATTACAAGAAATTTGAGGCAAACATATGTTCGTTACTTGGAGATGCTAGAGTGGTATCATCTCAAGTACAAGGGAAGAGAGTTGGTGGTGGAAATCAATGAAGAAGCAATGGAAGATCACAAGAAGAAAGAAGCCGAATGGGAAGACTCGGCCTTGCCCCGAAGAAGCGCTCAAGATCCTCATCAAGTGAAGACTAAAGCCCAAGTGCAAGAATCAAGATTAGGGGGGAGAATGTTAGAAGAATAATCTTGATTCAATTATTAAGACATGTGTTAATTAAGTTATGTACATATGTTAGGTTTTATTATATCAAGTCCTAAGTCTAAGAAACATTATATGTGAACCGATGTGTCACATATTTTAGTGAAGGGTCATGACTGTTATGTTCTAAGGTCGCGTCGGTTCACTTGTGCCGATCCAATATGTATATATAGGCCGAACCAAATGTAATTTTAGTGTGTGAAAGTTAAAGTTTCTAAAACTTCATTTCTAATAACTTCCCTCTATTTCTTTCCCTCCAAATAACCGATCGCATATCATCAACAACAAACCAATTTCATTCAGATTTCAACAGTTTACATGTATCGTTTCACATGTGAATACAAGATGAGTTTTCGTGTTAATCACAGAAATGATATTGATCTATATACCCGTCACTAAAAAGTACTTTCTTTGCAGTGAAAAAAAGAGGTTATACTGACCGAGATCAACCCTGTGGAACCCCAAAGCAAAACACCTCCAGCTACTACTAGACTACTCACTGCATACTTATCTTCCACTTTCTCCCACTGTACATAATAAATATAAAAACAACACATAAACTTTATATTTTCGTAATACTGGGAGGATTCAAATTCTGCAAGGTTTGCGGCTAGGTGAATAACAGGAGCCGTTCTAAAGAAAATGATAATGTCATGTTAAGAGCATTAATTTATTAATTAACCTCGTACCGCCTCTTGAATTGGCTTTATGAGCTCCTGAGCATCAGGGGGTCCAACCTCTGGTGTTGCCTCTCCTGTGGCCATTGCAGCAACATTTCTAGCTAACTTTCTACCTGTTATATATTTACATATTGTAACTACCTAAACTGGAAATTTTATTTTGTGTGTGTTAAAAATGTAAGTGTGTGAAAGTGGAACTAACAGTAGCCAGTGGCCTTCCAAACACGGTTCTGCTGCTGAGGTGGCGGTGGTGCAAGAGACGGAAGTGTGACACATTGGGAGGATGCCGCGACAGCCGGTTGACGTAGAGGAGCCTTGCTGTCAATGAGGGTGGTTGACATAGAATGTATGGTCGTTGCCATTTTGCAAAATAGTTAAATTTCTTTTAGGAAAATTAAACTGAAAGACTTTTGATTTGTTATATTTATTATATGTTGTAGCTTCTTGTTCTTTAATTCTGGATTAGATAATGAAAGCAAAAGTTAAGATATTATTATGTCTCAATACTTGCCACAAAAAAAGTTTGGAGGAGATCCAAAATAGGGGACAACCACTCGTTCCATTCTTTGATAATCTAGATAGCGCTGACGTGTCGCCTTTGGATAGGATAACCAGTTTATAAGGTTTTTGATTGGGGGAGATGAGATAGATAATTAATGTATCTTGGTATACATACATTATTGACCTTCTCTATCACAAGTTCACAACCAAATAAACTGTTTGGAAGGCTATAACTGTTTTTATTGCATATCTGTCCGGTAATGCAACAGTAAGACAAAATGTATTTTGTTATACGTAGGTTGGTAAAATCGTAGACTCCATATGCATATACAAATTAAAAGAAGCAACTACATAAAATCATGATGACGAAAGAATATATTTGTTGGAAGATAACTATCATAGAAAACTTAAATTCAATGGATTTGTAACATAATTTCACACCAAAATTTTATTTAATAATTGAAAACCTTTTTGTTTGGCTATACAAATCCGAATTGTTTGAATATTTTACATATTACAGAGTAGATTACATATTTAAAAAGTATCGAAGTAACCTTTTGTAGATGTTAATTTATATTATTATTATTTTCGTAAACATGTATCACTTATATTATGACACATTTATAGGATGTATACATAAAAGTAATATATTGTGTGTAAGAGGTTTGAATGCAGAAGATACTTTGAGAATGTGTGTGGTGGGTTGGTGCCCATCACCACGTCACCATACAAGGGCATTAAACATCGCCATACGGGCGCTTAAGGGGAAGACATGTATGGGTGTGTCGACGGGCGTTGGTCTTGTATGTATAAATATACGTGTGGAATCGATTTCCAGCCAATGCAAATAATTTCATGTGGACTTGGGCGTGAATCCGGTACTACTCCCCGCCTAATGCGAGAAAGTAGGAACAAATTCGAACCACTCAACTTTTTTTTTGAATGGTCAAATTGAAATCACTCACGGAACATTGGAGTATCATCGTGCCACCAGTGTTACCAACGCGATCGTATTCCACCACCAAGTAACCAATTCAGGAGAAAACTCATAATTATGAGAAAACCCCCTTGTGAGATTCAAACCCAGGACCTTATAGTCCCTAAGTCTTATCTCACCACCAAAATGCCGCTAGGCTATAATGCCTTTGGCCGAACCACTCAACTCCATTTAAATCTTAAAAACTAGTTATTAACTTAAAAGGACATGGACATTATCCTATATGTTAGCTTCCCATCGTTCATGAATAGTGCCTACTGTCACATGGCAGCAAGTCATTCTTTTTTTTTTATTTCGTTTTTTTATGTTTTCTTAGCTATTTAGTATTGTTGTTGTATATTTTGAACAAATATCTTAGCAGAGCAGTTGGTTTGGTTTCTTGCTTCTTATCGGTTCACCCAGGTTTGAATTTGTGTTTTTGCTATATTTCCCCCTGTTTTTATGTAAAAAGGTTTGACAGGTGTTTATGTTCGTTGGGCGACACGTGTTTTTATTTATGACTCATCTGTGTAACGTAACTGTTTAAAGGCTCCAATATTGAATGCTTTATTTCTTTTATATTTTCTCCAAACGTTTTTGCCAGTTTACAAGTACCAATTTTCTTTTATTTTATGATCCTATTTCATGCAACATTGTAATTTTTTGGTCCTTTGTCTTTTAACCGGTTTATTTGTTCCTGTTGTTGTTATGGCGGGATTTTTTTATGAATTTTTTTTTGTACTTTATAAGTAATTTTGGTTTATACATGATGTTTGATGTTTCTTTATTTTTGTTTTGGTGGTTGATTTGGTGTTTTAGTAGGTTTGTTTCTGTTTTTGAGAAGATTTATTTGGGTTGCCTTCTAATTGTTAGATGAAATGCAATTTTTTTTTTGTTTCTTGCTTGGTAAGTTACTTTAATCTGAAACATGTTTTCATAGGTTTTTGTGATCTAGAAAGATGTTATTTATTGGGGCTCTATATAACTTTAGACCACATGTAATGAAAACCATATTAGGCGTGAATTGGGCATTTCACCACAAAAAAAAAAAAAAAAAAAAAAACGGAACACCGCCCCCTGCTTATGAAAGGGGCGTTATGAACCATGGCATGAAATCTTTCACGCTACAATTCACATACCTTCAACCAGTCAAAAGCTTCCAACTCATTTATATCGGATATATTAGTTTTTGGAAGAAGAAGAAGAAGAATTATTATTTAAAACCCTGGCCTAACTTGGTTTTGGGGTTTTACTAATTGGGCTTTATGCCTTTATATTACTTTTTGGGCGTCTTATATATTACTTAACCTATAAATAACTACAAGTTTGGTTTAGTTTAGGTTAGGTATCATGTGACCCAAACGGGGATGAAGAAGAAGATGAAGATGACAACTAAGCGGAGATGGCAACGACGAAGGCGAGTTTGACGAAAGCAATGAACTTTAGTATTATTTGGTATTTAGTATTATTTGTAATGAAAATTGGGTAATGATTGGAAGAACATTGTGGGACTTGAAACCACTACACCCCTTTTTTAATTTTAAGCCATTTCAAGCCTCATGTGAGACCCACATGCCACATGTCACACAATACCCATGGTGATGCCACTACACATGGTCCTACAAATATGAACTTTTAAGAGCATTCTCATCAGCTCTATCAAATCACCTCCATCAAATTACACTAAAAATTAATATATGAGGAGCATACTTTAACTTTAAGCAAACCACAAGAACCAAACCATCCGTATAGTTACTCTACTATAAATAATACATATGTTATTTATCATATAGATTTGAGCCGAGGTTAAGGGAGATACATAGAGTGCCACTCACTATTGATCCAAGACTTCCGACGATCACAGCCAGAAGTGTTCGGTAACTGTCGATCAGCCCACCAGAAATTGTTGATTTAATTAGAACGTCGGTTGAATGAATCAAATTGTATATTTAAAATAGAATAAACTGTCTCTATCTTGATGTGCTTAACACTAAAACTTTTTTCTGTCTTTCTTATACTTGGCTAGTTGGCTACGTATATTATTTGTAAAACTTTGAATTGTGGGGGTGCGTTCAACCTTCAGTCGCCTTCGTTGAATGAAAACAAATACTCAGTACAATAATAAAACAAAAAAATAACCCTCAACAAAAACTACAAGAAATCTTGATTACTTTTTCTTTATTTATTTATGATTTACCTAGACTTTAACTAGTCAGTGGGAAAACTATATATATTTTTTTCAATTGTGTGACAAGACTTTAACTAATAGGTCATGATTCAATATATGACTTATGAGTAACGGTGGATGGTTTTTTGATAGAGAACCCTTAAGGGTGGAGGGTGCACCTTATTCCAATACCTAAACTACTCAATCTTAACACCCAATAAAATCATGTCACTTCAAAACTACTCAAAGTATTCAAATTTAGAGAAGTATTCAAATTTAGAGGGAACACCTTACCCCAATACCTAAACTACTCAATCAAACTTCAAAACACCCACCATCCAATAATATTGTGTCACCTAGCTTCTAGCAAATTTAAAACACCAACCATCAAATAATACAATATTATGTTACCTAACTAACCCACTAGCTTTTCTACATTTAGCCCCACACACACATTGATCACATCTAAGTAGGGGGTACTTGGCCAGAGTACCCGACCAAAGTACTTGGAAGGGAGGGGGCTCTTACCCCTCTTACTTAATCGCATGTGACAATACCCAGGAGTGTCTGAGTTTCCCACTCCCTCCCCCTTAAGTGGGTTATTGTAACTACCAAATTCTCTTAAGTTATATCATATGCACATTTTAAAATATAAAAAATAAAGAATAAATGGGTTAAACGGGTCAACCAACCAACATGATACATTTAGCTATATGGGTGGGTTCGTAGGTTCGACCTGAAACTCATAAAAACCTATTTGTACAAGAAATTTTATATTAAATCTGTGTGGTGTGAAAAAATCACAACCCATATGAAAAACGGTGAATAATTGATAACTAATATTTATTTCATAGTTTTTCCTATACTACAAAAACAATCTTTTTAGTGGACTCTTATTTGTTAAAAATACAAGTAATCTAAGCTATTCATATCGTCCCACATTTGAGCCGCCCATTTGGTGATGTAGCATCGCCTTCCACAACTTTGTTGATGATGTTTAAGTGTTTAACGTAGTATTGTCAAGGGTCTTTGTAAATTTGGGGAGAATTAATCTTTGTGTGCATTTTGTGAAAATTTGTTATGGTAGCTGACTGGGTGCATTTGCGAGTGCATTTAACACCTTTCGTGGTGATTACCTACGGATGCCGAAGGGATGGAGATGTATTTAAGTGATTAGTGAAAATCTGATATGACAACTGTATGAGCGGGTTTATAGGTGTTTTTAGCCACTAGTTAGGCTTGTAAACGAACCGAACGAACACGAACATATAATCGAACACATTTTTGTGTTCGTGTTTGTTCATTAAGAAATTTGTCGTGTTCGTGTTCGTTTATGTTCGTTCATTTAAAACCTAAACGAACAGTTCATGAACATAAATGAACACAAATGATCAATATAAACAAACGCAAATGAACATAATTGAACATAAACGAACACAAACAAGTTCACATAGCGAGAGGAAACATTGCAAATGTGTAGTCAAAGAAAATTGCAATATTGAAATGAATTGGTAATTGGTAAACCCAAAGGAACATTATGTGATCAACCCCAACACCAATTAAGACCACGTATAAGATGAATTAAGTGAATTAAGGTTACTTAACAAAACGAAATATATAATAAAAATAAAGTTAAGTTTAATTAAACAAACATAAATGAACGTTCATGAACATAAATGAACGAACAAAACGTGTGTTCATGTTTGTGTTCGTGTCCGTTCATTTATATAAATAGACGAACATAAACGAACTTCTCACCGAACAGTTCATGAACGTTCGGTTTGCTTACAGAGCTACCACTAGTAACGAGGATGGTCTAAAGGACTGAGAACAGGGAACGTGTCAAAGAGAGCTTTCACTCTTTTCGTAACATGAACATACAGAATATTAAAAATCAAAACCAAAAAGTATAATAGTAGTAAAAAATGAAAACCTTTGACACGAAATCTAATAGAGTTAACTGCAATTTGAGTCCCTGTGGTTTAGTGGAGCTGGCACCTTGCACCCATTTTTCAAACCTTTTGCACTCTGAGCCACTGTACTTATATTTTCTTGCATTTTGAGCCCAAAAGTTAACTCTCCATCCATTTAAATGTTAAAAAAAATTAAAGTTACTAAAATACCCATACCCATCTTTCCCCATTAAATATTTTGAGCCCTAATTCTTTCCCCCAATTTTTCTCTGCACTTAATCAATCCTTCCAACTTCAATGTGTCAGGATGTATGCAAAAGGAAAAATGTTTTTGAGTTTTGTTTTACATCTGTTTGTATCTTTTTACGTGTAAAACATCTTATTTTAGATTGTTGGCTAATTTTTATATTCATATTGTATTGCCCATGGTAGGCCTTGAAGGAGTGGGTCTTAATTGACCCATATTATGCACTGCATGTTATACAAAGTCAAATTGTCAAAACAGATGTACAAAACTCACCCTTTAGTTGCATATCATAACAGTGGGTCTTAATTGACCCATATTATGCACTGCATATTATAACAAACAGTAAGTCTTATTTGACCCATGAAAAAATATATGTAAATTCGTATTCTCAAAAATTGGGGGAAAGAATTAGGGCTCAAAATATTTAATGGGGAAAGATGGGTATGGGTATTTTAGTAACTTTAATTTTTTTTTAACATTTAAATGGATGGAGAGTTAACTTTTGGGCTCAAAATGCAAGAAAATACAAGTATAGTGGCTCAGAGTGCAAAAGGTTTGGAAAATGGGTGCAATGTGCCAGCTCCACTAAACCACAGGGACTCAAATTGCAGTTAACTCAATCTAATATTAAATAACAGAACATAATCAACGTCACTAAAGCGACCGCATATATATATAACATATGCATCACCGCACTCCATGCAATATATACAAAGGAAATTATAATATACAATGAACGAACAACTCGATTTTGATTATTCCCTCCTTGAATCCATTCATAATTACCTTCTTGATGATGATTATGAAAATTTATATGATGATCCTAACCCAAATATTGGTTTTCCAGTGTTCGGTTCTAATGACTTGTATTCTCCATCCATCAACAATATTGATCCAGAAATATTGTCCATGTTCGAATCGAACTATGGCTTATTCGACGACATCTTTCCTGAAATAGTTACGGAAAGTTCAGCAGATATTCCAGCCATCGTGAGTGATCTTTCATCAATGGATCAGGATCAGGCCAATGCCATAACAAGCATGCCACTAAACTGGGATTTCTCTACAGGAAACTCGGTACCATATGATGTTAAGGAATATAATTCGGGTGATGTGAAGAAAACCGAGGCTTATTCAGTGCCTAAAAGGAAATACCGAGGAGTAAGGAAGCGGCCATGGGGGAAGTTCACAGCAGAGATGAGAAATCCTGAGAAAAAAGGAGCTAGATTATGGCTTGGAACCTATGATACACCTGAGGAGGCAGCTATGGCCTATGATCGAGCCGCCTTTAAGCACCGAAAGTCTCAAGCTTTGCTTAATTTTCCACATTTGATTGAGTCACATTATGAGAATCCAGAAAAATATATTACAAGAAAGCGTTCGAGAGCTTCTATGTCTTAGGGGCTGTTTGGTAGCCTCTTAATCAGCCTCTTAACCATTCAGGTCTGAATCATTCAGCATTCAGACTGTTTGTTTCAGGACTGAATGGAATGATTCACCAAGAAACTGTAGGCATAGGAAGAAGGAAAAATATTAAATTGTGTTTTGATCATAAACTTGAGTTCATGCAGATAGTTTCTCATGATATGCATTGACTAGAACAATAAACTTTAGATATTTTATGTAGCATAATGATAATATTACAATAGAATATGTTGACATGTGTCTCTTTTAGCTATTGTTAGAGGTTGAGGCATGTAATGTCATAAATTTTGACTTTGAAATAAATATAGTGTAACTTTCCAAGTACCAAAGTCAAATTATGCTAACATGAAGGCCAATTTTTTCTCAAGATAGACTTGAAACTTTGAAAGTGTGCACAAGAAGAAAGGAGACATCATAATTAATCAGGAGAATTAGAAAGTGGCTTCTACTTAAAAAAATTAGAAGTGAAAAAACCAAGAATTAATCAAGCCTCTCATAATCTCAAGTGATTGGAATCAATAGAAATCTATTTGGTGAGCAACTAATAACAAAAATGTCTTGGATTTTATTTTTTGTGTGTTTTGATTTTTGTCCCACTTAGTACAAATGGACTTGTAACTTAGTGGTATCAAAGAGCTTAGTAAAGTGTTGGACTTTCGCCTGGCACGAGTTCTAGTTCCGTATTAATGTAATTTTTATTAGACTAGCTAGAGGGTATGGGGGCGGCATAGGGGAGGCATCTTGTTGCCGGGCCTCGCTACACCACCCCCGGGGCGGCATAGGGGTAGGGGCAGCAATGGAGGCATCTTGTTGCCATTGAAGCTGGGCCAAAATTTGACAATTTCGAGGTTTTTCAAACGTTGGGCAACGGATACTTTACAAAAAATGACCGTTAATAAAAAAAAAGGTTTTTTTCAAACTATATAAAACCACACAATCAAAACCCTTTCTCACCACAATTTTTATACCACTTATATAAAAACTCTCTCAAACACTCTCACTATATTTAAACCAACAATTATTTATAAAAAATCCAAACCCTCAAACAACCATGTCGTTATCATCTTCTTCGTCGTCTTCGTCTTCTTCGGGTTCATTATCTACAAACGAAGCAGTAAATTTTGTTATAAACATCGTGGCGCAAGCGGCGCAGATTATTGCCGAGGAGCAAGGAGATGAAGTCGATTCGGTACTTCGAACTAGGAAAGCGGCTATAAATAGAGACCGAGAGGGTAAGTTTTATATTTTTTTATATTTTTTATGTGTATTATATATATATATTTTTTAATATTTTAGATTTTTATTGTGTTTATATTTTTGTAAATATATTGTAAATTTTTATTGTGTTTATATTTTTGTAAATATGTGTTGGTGCCCATGATAGATTGGTGGCCTATTATTTTGCCGACGAACACTTATACTCGGCGGAAGCATTTAGGCGTCGGTTCCGAATGAGTAGAAGATTGTTCTTACGTATAGCCGATGATATGGCTAACTTCGAGCCATTTTTTACCTTACGATACGATGCTAGAGGCAAAAGGGGGTTCACCACCCTACAAAAATGCACGGCGGCACTTCGGCAACTAGCGTACAGGACTGCGGCAGATTCCTGGGACGAGTATTTAAAAATGTCGGAAAGAACTGCACGAGAATGTCTGTACAAGTTTAGCAAGTGTGTGGTGAAGCTTTACAGCAAGAAATATTTGCGAAAACAAAACTCCAGTGAGGTCCAACAATTGTATCAGTTTCACCACCAACAACATGGTTTTCCAGGAATGCTCGGAAGCATTGATTGCTACCATTGGCCTTGGAGAAACTGCCCGGTAGCATGGCGCGGAATGTTCAAACGAGGGGATCAAGACCATCCATCAATAATCTTGGAGGCGGTGTGTTCACAAGATCTATGGGTTTGGTATGCTTTCTTTGGCGTTCTTGGTTCGAACAACGACATTAATGTTATTAACCAGTCGGAGATTTTTGACGATGTCATAAAAGGAACCGGTCCGGATACCAGCTTTACAGTATCGGGGGTGGAGTATAGGCGCGGTTATTATCTTGCTGATGGAATCTACCCATCTTACTCGACGATCGTTAAAAGTATTCACCACCCGTTCGATGAAAAAAGAAAGAAATTTGCCAAGTATCAAGAGGCGGCAAGAAAGGACATTGAACGATTATTTGGTGTTCTACAAGCACGATGGCACATCATTGCAAACCCGGCACGTATGTTCACTCCTAAAAAATTGCGTTATTGTATGCATGCTTGTATCTGGTTACATAACATGATACTCGAAGACGAAGGCGCCGCCATCTGTGCGTATGACGAGAATGCCCCGCCGGAGATTACGGTGCCTGTCAACCCACATCAACAAGATTTAAACGAGTTCTCGTTACAGAACGAGTTCACACATCGCAATCTTCAAGCGGACTTGATTGAATATATTTGGAACAACGAGCAAGAGTAGATTATTTGTATTTTTTTTATGTCGAGTAGGTTACTTTAATTTTAGTTATGTTTTTTTTTTAAATTATTTGAAGTCAAACTCAAAATAATAATATAATATAATAATAATAATAAAATAATAATAATAATAACAATATAATAATAATAATAATAGATATTGAAGCTTCCCTCCCTTACGCCTCTTCGTCAGCGCCGTCAGACGAGGCCTGATGACGTAAAAAAAAAGAGGGGTTGGCGGGTAGGAGGTGAGCAATTTTTGGTTGCTCCCCTCCAGACTCCTCTTTTCTTGCGGGGGTGTGTTTTAGGCCCGCGTTATTTTCACCTGACTTGCCTCGAGTTGGGGTTTCCTATTTCTCTTGCCTGTTATTAGATTTGGTATTTGCGTGCATATGGCTCCTAATAAAAGAGACCGGAATGTTAAAAAAGGAGTTTTTGACCCTGGCTCGAGTAGTGGTTTGAGTAGGGGTGTTCATCGGGTTTGGTTTTCGGTTATCGGGTTATTCGGGTCGGGTTATTCGGGTTTTCAGTTGTGAAAATATTACCCGATAACCGACCCAATCTAGTTAAATGGTTATCGGTTATGGGGTTAATCGGGTTCGGGTTTTTTGGGTCGGGTTAAATGGTTATCGGTTTAATGGTTCGGGTGTTTGAGTTACATATTTCCAACCATTTGGGTTGCGTATTTCTATCCATTTGGGCTACAATATGTGTAAAATAAAACCATAACATGGGCTACAATATTTAGTTGCAAATTTGTCTACAAAAACACTACTCCGATATACATAAAAAAATTGGAAACTGGATCATTTATTTGTTTTTGAATTATTCGGGTTATTCGGGTCAACCTGAATTATACAAAACTAATCCGAAGACCGACCCTAAAGACTTTAGTCGGGTTTGGATATGCACTTAATCGGGTTCGGGTTAATCGGGTAAGGTAGTTTCCCGGGTCGGGTCACTTCGGGTTCGGTTCGGTTATTGGTTATCGGTTAAAAAGAACACCCTAGGTTTGAGAACATGCCCCTTTAAGCTTTTCCATGAGTGTAAAGATGGTAAACCGGGGTCTTCAGGGTTTTTACGCCTTCTAGAGCACATACAGGGTTTTCATTTCAAGACAGAAAAAAGGAGGGCGTCTTTGCAAGATGCAATCTCCCAAGACTTGGACCTTTATATGGAAGTTGGGGGCGCTCTTAGGGATGGGGCTAAATGGCTATGTGGGAGGTGCATGGTGATGCATGCTCTCAGCAAAAGGTGTGTTCACAGTGCTGATGACGTCCTCTCCTTCTTTGTGGTTACGAGAGCTGTGGAAAATTTCATTGATGGGATCCAGAAACCTCGTCACGTGACTGTGGACATGGAACCTGGTCCTTCAGGAGGTGTGGTTGGAGATATATCCCTCTTAGAAAAGGTTTTCTCACTGCCCATTCAAACTGTCAAGAGCATCCCCCAAGCTGTCGATTGGCGTTTGTCCAGGCCTTGACGGGTGCCTTACGCAAAGTGGTGGCTTCACCAGGCTCCGTAGAAAGTTGGGTCAAACTGCTCTTATTGCCTCGATGTACCCTGCGGGTGGTCAAACCGTCCACTAGGCAGGAACGGAGGTCTGGGAATAGGAAATCAATGTAGTGTTGCAGCATCCTGCAATCACTTTCTTTGTGAAAGACGGTTCTGGGTTTGCAGATCTTGTTCCTTCTCTCTTCGATTCCGCAGGGGTGTTTCTTTCATCAATGAGGAAGTAGTGAGGAGTGAGGCTACTGAAAAGAGCCCCAATGTCAAACAGTGCCTCCGGAAAGTACGGGATGGTCATTTCACAGCTGCTGTTACGGTGTTGTGCTCTAGTGGGGTTGCTCCTTTTGGGGATTCTACCATGAAAGCCCTTATTGATAAACATCCAGTGTTGCCTCCCTCGTCTTTGCCTTCTAACTCCGACATCATGCCCGCGCTTGTGGTGGATGAGGACTGTGTGCTACGATGCATCCGTTCTTTCCCTAAAGGGACTTCCTGCGGGAGGGATGGTTTGAGGGCCCAGCATCTATTGGACGCCCTTAGCGGAGAGGGGTCTGTGGCTTCCACGGGTTTGCTCTCAGCTATTACTGAAGTCGTCAACTTATGGCTGGGGGGTTGTGTCCCAGAGTGTTTGCTGAATTTATTGCTTCGGCCCCCCTTACCCCTCTTTTGAAACCTGACAACGGGATCCGACTCATTGGCCATTGCAATAGGGGCCATTTGGCGCAGACTGGTATCTAAAGTGCCACGTCAGCATTACACTAACGGAGTTAGCCTCCGTTAGTTTGGGTCCGTCGGTTTCCAATATGTCGAAAGTTGGGACCAATATTGGTGATTTTCGTAGTTAGGACTGTTATTGGCCAATAGTCAATAGTTGGGATTATTTATTTCCATAATTCCTATTATATATAGCAAATGAAATACAAAATACAACTATTATATAGTCTTAGTGTTATTAGATTACATTACAGGTCACATGCATCTATTAAAATGGTTTGGACCGGTCTAAGGACGTTGTTATCAACTTTTGTGCATTCAAGTGCATTTCAACAAAATAAATGACTAAATTCTACTTGGAGGGGCTTCTTGTCTTTATGTGTGGCATTAATTGATACTAGTTTATAGTTATATCAACGTGTGATGTTTTTATAATTATAACGGCATTGTTTGATGGTTTTGTTGTATTGGGTCGGGTATGAGTGCATAACCATGGGATTAAAGTCTTGTGACATAAAACCTGCAGTAGTGCTTGCTTGACTAATTAGTAAAACAATATCAACAACATAGACATGCAAAGCCTAGCCCTGTGTAATTTCCACTCGATCTATTAACATTACATCCTTCCTGAAACGATTGCAGAATGTGGTCTATAGTGACTTGCAGAGCCCTAAGAACCAAGGGTTTGTGTTTAGCAGGATAGGCTTTACGATAAAAAAGGATAGCGGCGCAACTTGTTGCCCGCTTACCCACCATCTAATTGTAACTTGTGTTGTTCATGGAATGAATCTTAATATATCTTTTTTAAAAAAAATAATAATAAATACATAAAAATCCATTTTATCAAATTGTTGCATTTCACAAAGTTCACGTAGAGTAGACCCCCCTTTTAGCAGATCTGTCAGAAAGTTAATGGGGGCCTTTTTTTCCAGATGCTTGAGCACACCTCATAAGACATCGTGGACAAAGTTATGACGGTATATGAACCCTTGCATCTCCTGCAGTGAACCACATGCTCCCAACATCTTATCCAAGCAAGACTTATGACAGATCGAGCAAGGCTCGTGGACTGAAAACACGAGGATTATTAAACGGTATTTAAAGAAGATCCGATATTCAACCGCAAACATATGTTGGCCAAGCCCCGAGATGGGAACAACCGAAAGAAATCTTGGGATGGGGCACTCGTAAGCATTCCAACACAGCTTTCTACTGTGTGGATAGATCAAACCGCTCTCCCAAGCTCTGTGCGCTTTTACTGTAAAAACACTTGCCAAAGTTTGTTAGGGCTTGGGGGCAGTGTCCTTATCAATGAAACTGCCAATATCAAGATCGGGGAGTGATCTACGTAGGATACCCAATGCACAATCGTAATTTGGGTCAACCCAACAACCCACTATCCTGAAGGATGTGGTATTGTATCTTCCGAGACTACGCCCTCGAAGCCACAAAAGCGTAAACAGATATATCCCCAGTCGAATAGAGGCGTAAGCCCCTAGACGAATCGGTAGTGACGTTAATCTCCATTGAAGATCCCCGGAGTACGGACCCCCACACACCACGATATCATTAATGCACCCCGAAGACCTTTATTATAGAGGGACACAACCACCTCAGCGAACAAAGGCCAACAACTCCATAAGCTAAATAACAATGTAGCAACCCCCATACAAGAGTGAAGCAACAGGATCTCACTTTGAGGGTCCCGCAAACGGGGTAGGCACGATATAAGGTCCACCGCATGCAAGGCCCTTTTCACAACCAGGTTGCTAATACAACTTGCATCCCGGCTAACAGGCTCTCCAAGAAGTTTCATACCCCTCTCCGGCCTCCGAATCCCGCATGATTATCATTTTTATAGCTTTCTTGTAACATTTATACATGAATCTGCTTAATAATAATATTGTGAATATAGATGAAATTATTAATTAGTTTAACAAAAGTTGTATGTAAAGTAGTTGATCCAATACGTTTGCTAGGTACATTTAAAATAGAGTAAACTACAATTTGAGTCTCTATGGTTTTGGCTAGATCGTGTCTTTTTTTTTAAATTGCTCCATGTGTCCCTTACATTCAAATTTGTTGTCATATTTGTCTTTCACAGAACGAATGTTAGTCAATCGTTCGAACTTAGCGTTCCTTGTCATTTTGTTTTGAACGATGAGGGTATAATAATATTTTCACATTATTATTGTTGTTGTTATCGTTGTTGCTACTGCTGCTGCTGCTGTTGTTGTAAGACCCAACCATGCCACATGTCTTTCCAACCCTTAATAAAATCATCTTCTTACATAAAATGAAGGCTGTAGGCACCCTGCAAACCCTAGCCTCACGACTGTCTTCAATCTCAGTCGAACCAAACATCTCTAACATAACAAACTATGTCGTACAACGACATGGAGATCACATGGAGTGAAATGAAGAATGCTTTGACAAACCCAACCACCACCATCATCATCCACCATTAACCCCCACTACCTCGTCCACCTTTTCTTCTTTGGGAAACCTATCGCCACCTTCTTTAACCTTCGTCATAACCCCCACCATTGTAATCTTACCATCTTTAACATCAAGATAACTTGTTAACATCATACTTTTTTAATCAAGTTTTGAAAGTTAATAAGTCAAGATTGTAAATAGACAATAGCTATATGTTTAGTGTCTCACTACTAAAAAAATTAGCTATTTGCTACAAAAGTTTTCCTACGGAAAAAAATGCGTCACAAATTTTGACAAAGTTGCTACGCATTTGTGACGACAAAAAAACTTTAATTTTTTTAACAAATTTGCTACACAATAGAGACAAATACTTAGGAATTTGCATAGGAAATGACGTAGGAAATGCGTCACAAATTTCCTACACCATATATTTGTAAGAAATATGTTGAAAATTGCGTAGTAAATGTGTTGTAAATGGTTTCCGACGAGACTTTTTACAACATCAAGATTTCGTTGTAAATGCGTAGCGAATCAAATTTGCTACGCATTTACAACGAAATCTTGATGTTGTAAAAAGCCTCGTCGAAAACCATTTACTACACATTTACTACGCAATTTTCAACGCATTTCCTACGAATGGTGTAGGAAATTTGTGACGCATTTTCTACGCCATTTCCTATGCAAATTCCTAAGTATTTGTCTTTATTGTGTAGCAAATTTGTTAAAAAAATTGAAGTTTTTTTGTTGTCACAAATGCGTAGCAACTTTGTCAAAATTTGTGACGCATTTTTTTCCGTAGGAAAACTTTTGTAGCAAATAGCCAATTTTTTAGTAGTGTCTATTAATTATGTAAAATTTATCAGTTGATTACTGTGTTTCAATCTTTGTTCTTATATCGATCTTTTGAATTTGTAATACTGTGTTCAACATTTACAACGCTGATTTTTAACTTTATCACAAGTTTCATCCAAATTGGTGATCAGACGTTTCTTATGAGCAACAGGTTTGTATGAATAACATTAGTAGGCATTTTATGAAAACGCATTGATTTGAATCAACAAATTACATTTAGATCTAATAACTATTTAGTTCTAATTATAAAGAATGACACATATGATAGCTTAATTTGAATCTCTTGCACTCACGTGTCCATGTATATAAAGAAAAAAATAAATTACATATTTTAAATTTGTCTACGCCATTTACTCATATACATGTATATCAGGGTCGGCTTAACGTTTCTCGGGGCCTAAAGCGAATAATGAAAATGAGGCCTTTTTGCTATATGTCTTTTGGAGTGTATTAATTTTTTTTTTTTGTTTTACAATTGCACTTCTCTAAATAACATATGAACACAAAACAAAAGATGTTATTTTCTAATTTTAAATTTAATATATTATTAATGTTTGAACGTTAATATCTAAGTTGAATAATTTAACAGATAATTTCGTACGCCCTATGTTATCAATACACACACGTAAACAAGTAGTTCAAGACCTATTACATTAAATACAAATTGTTTACATATAAATATAACTAAATAAATTAGAGCAAATTATTGAAATTTATATAAACTAATAAATTTAAACTAAAAAATTAAATCAAATACAAAACTTTTTTTTTAGTAAAATAGTAAGTTTAAAAAATAAAAAGCAAAAACTTTGAAAAGAATGAAGGAAAAACTCCTTTAAATTCATATTCAGATGGTAAACAATTATTTAAGTGTGAAAAAGAAAATAGGACAACATGCATAGGAAAAATAAAAAGGTAAATAATAGAATATTATTATATGCTTGAGTTGTACTGTGTTCCTTCTTTTTCCCCTCTGCAATTCTTCTTCTTCTCCACGAGTTCTCACAGATGAAACAAAAGTTAGATCACACTTTGTTCACTCTTCTAGCTTTATTTTATCTAGTTTGCTGAAAACTTGAACGATCAAACACTAAAAAAACACCAACAAACCAGTCAAACATTGAATCTCCGGTGGACAAAAGTTAGCGTGCCGGAGATTGGGGGCCTTAAATTTTTGGGGGCCTAAAGCCCTAGTTTTATTTTACTTACACTAGAGCCGCCCTGATGTATATACTCCAATAAAGCATATGTATAACATCACTGAATCATAAAAAAAAGGGAAATTGGATTTTAACACCCTAAACTATTGACAATTGGCCGCTAACGCACTGAACTACAAAAATGAACAACACCGCACTGTACTTTCAACTTATTGGCCTGTATCACCCTCAGACTAACCATGGTTATTTTTTGCTGACGTGGAATGGTGACGTGTTCATTTTTGCTGACGTGGCATGGGGAATAAGCTGACATGGCATGGACACATCACCTGCCACGTCAGCAAAAATAGACACGTCACCATGCCACGTCAGCAAAAATTAACCATGGTTAGTCTGAGGGTAATACAGGCCAATAAGTTAAAAGTACAGTGCGATGTTGGTCAATTTTGTAGTTCAGTGCGTCAACGACCAATTATCAATAGTTCAGGGTGTTAAAATCCAATTTCCCTAAAAAAAAACAGTATATATGATAAATTTCAGTAGTGTATGAATTAGTTCTATATATAAAAAATATTAAGGCACGTATGGTTACACAAAGATGGTGCATTGTGCACGTAGTGAACATCATTTTCCAGTCCTAGCACTCATGATTGGAATTACCTAGCGTTGGTTACCTAACATAATGTTAATTAATTATGCTGGGTACCTTTTATATATACCAGTTAGTATTTTTGACTGCACGTGTTTTCTAATAAACATATCTTAATTATTGATAACGATTGTGATATTAATGTCCTTTATAAAAAATAAAAATAAAAAAAAACCTAGAGGGATGTCCGCATGATACAACGAAATCCACATACACTGAAATTCACGTACCATGTAATTTTTTAAAAATATATATATATAATAGGATTTGGATCACTAGAGGGCCAATGGCTTAATTGAAAATTAAAAAAACCATTCTGTAACACTCATTTCTCTAATTATATTTATATCTATAAGAGTTATTTTGAGAAGAGTAAATATTGCAAGAAAAAAACCAATCAAGATTAATTTTTTATTACAAACCTTATTATAATTAAAATACAACATTAAAAAGGAATTGTTTTCCAAATAACTTATCTTTTATTGCAAAAACACTTTTTTTTTGGAAGGTGTGTTTCAGCGGTGAATCCAAACGACGCACAACCCCTCAACCCCAGTTCGAATCCAGGCCAAACGCGGGTGTTGAATTTCTCACCCCTTATTGCGAGTGGGGGGACTCGAACCTGCGACCAAGCCCCTCCCTAAGGAGTAAACCCTCCCACCTCCGACCAGCTGGGCTGGACATCATCGGCATTGCAAAAACACTTTAAAATTAACTTTTTACATATGTGTAAATGAAACAGTTTACACATGTATAAACAGTCAATTTACACATGTATGAGAACAATTTATTTTCATATATGATTAAATTTTTACGCGTAAATTAAGGGTCCGTTCGAGAAAGGAAGATGAAGACGACAGACGATGAAGAAGAAACAAACGAGAAAGGAAGATGAAGCCGACAGACGACGAGACAGATCTGGTAGTGGTGAAGACGATGGTGAAGACGGTTGTGGTGGTGGCAGGTGGTTGTGGTTTTGGTGAAGGCGTTGGTGAAATAAAGATGATGAAGATCTTTGTTATATGTGTGTGTGTGTGTATATATAATATGTGTGTATAAAATATAGATCTAAAAAAAAGGAAAATACACATCACAAAATAGTGGGCCAGCCTTTTTTTCCAAGTGGGACGGATTTTGCCATGTTAGACGACACGTGGACTGCCACATCAACAGAAAACTAATTGGGTTAACCCTAGTTAGTTTTGGTCCAATGGAGTAAAATACAAGACAAGTAGAGACTGTTATATTCCAGTTTTCAAGCTGGGATTATTGCTTTCGAATTCCTCAAAGTTGGGATTATTTAATTCCTATTCTCCTTTAAAAAACACAATTAAATTAGATTGTATGTATTTACCATGTTGTCATCCAAGATAAATGGCTGATAATAGTTCATTTTGTTCTCAAACACCCTATAGTTCTCATTTGAACCACACTTTATGTACGTATGTGTCTGAAATATTTACATTTTAATTATAGAATCTTATGTTATTTGTCTTTTAAATTGTAGATTTTAGCATAAAATATTCAACCAACTTAATTAATGATATAAAACGCATATAAAAAAATAACCTAAAATCCATTTATATCAAATACAAACCTACAAATTTCATGTTAGGATTGTGTTGTGTCATGTCAAAAATTCACACTCTCAAGTTTCGATAGTAATCAATATAGTCAATTAGTCGTATCATTTTCCCTTCATGAAATTATTTTTCTACTTGTATGTCATTTAACCTTTATAAAATATTTTTTTGTCTCATGTCGATGACGTACGTAGTTTCATCCAATTCCCCTTTATTTATTTGAGGAGCAAAGAATATTTTGAACCAGATATGCCCGACTAAAGTTGCTTAAAAAGTAGAAATGATATATGCAAAAAGAGATGTAAAAACTTAAAACAATATTGTAAACATGAAATGAGTTCAATTATGTTATATAATGTGTATTAACTTTAAGGACCATCTAAGCTTTTGGGTCCAATCTATAAACATAAAGTTGGTCCCTATCTAAATAAAACCCGCTCATAATCACACATCATTCATTGACTGAAATCTAACACTCCCTTAACAGAACTACTATAATTAGACCAACACCTCCAACTTTTATTGTCACCCTTACATCTTCTAACACTTACAAAACAAACTAGGGGAAAACTAACAATGTGTGAGCACATAGAATTTGATTATTCTCTCCTAGAATCCCTTCGCAGTTATCTTCTTGATGATCGTTGCGAGAACTACTTCGTCGACGATCATAACATAGTCGATTTTCCAGCTATTGGTTCAAACAGTTTGAGTTTTTCCCCAATCTCTGAAGAGTCATCCATACATGTCCATCCAGAAATGATGTCCACTTTTTCTGCCAACTCGGTCTCTGGATCGATGAGTCCATATTTCATGGATGATCCATTCTGGCCGTTGCCAAGTGTAGATGATTTCGAGATCTCTAGCTTATTACATCACAATAACGACGATATCTTTCACATTGCTAGTTCTTTTGACACACAAAACATTAATCCCATCCATCCACATATGTTTCTGGAAAGTTCAGTAGATATTCCTCCAACAAATGAGGCTTTATCGCGTGGCGAGGACCACCAGTCTTCGCCATGTGTGAAGAAATATAATTCTAAAAATGTGAAGAATGCTGAAGCTCGGGCGTCACCAGCTGAGAGGAAGTATAGAGGGGTGAGGCGGCGGCCGTGGGGGAAGTTCACAGCAGAGATGAGGAATCCGGAGAAGAAAGGAGCGAGGTTATGGCTTGGAACCTACGATACGCCTGAGGAAGCAGCCATGGCCTACGATCGAGCAGCCTTTAAGCACCGTGGGTCTCGGGCTTTGCTTAACTTCCCGCATTTGATTGATTCACACAATGAGAACCCGGAAAAATATGTTACAAAAAAGCGTAGCGCAATTTCCACATCATCATCCTTTTCGTTGTCGAATAATTTATAGAATAACGACCGGATAAGGAAAAGTTTCTCTGAAGATTAACTTAAAACCTGCTTGCAATTGAATAAATTTGGATGAGAATGTAAGGATTTGTTATGAAAAATGCTAATGCATGTAATTAGCTAATGTTATATATGATAATGTAATAAACCTTTTACTTCATTACTATTTTATATATATTTATGTAAATTGTTTCAGGTGCTATAATTAAGTAGGAAAGTAACCAAAACATGCATTATGCAATCATGTGTGACTAGATTAGAGAATCGGTGAGGAACAACGTCACTTTAAGTTGGTCATCCACTCAAGCTAGCATCCTTTCTAAACACCTGCCATGAACAAGTTTAAGACTTAGGTTTGATTTCCTCGAATTAACATGTGCTTCTTGATGATGGATTATATCTAAAGTATAAGGGTCTTGGTGTAATTAATATATAATATGTTTATTATGTATTTGGAAGTGGCCGGTGTATTAGTGCAAGCTGGGTTCATTGTGACAAGAACCAAAGTGGATAACCGCCACTCCATACAAGTAGGAGATTTAATGAATCTAGACACACCACTTGAAAGTTGGTACTAAATGAATGGACACGTTGATTGGGAGTAGGTGCCACATACATCAAGTGTTGTGACTTCAACAAGACACATCACTTCATCAAAAGACATGTTGATTAAATCAAAGGCCAAGATCAAGCAAGGAAAGATACGTGACTATTTGTGAAGAGTTGTGACCGTTGGAAGATGTCTCTTAAATTAGTATATATAGGTTCATGTATTTCAAGTTGTAATCACATCTTGCAATTCTATTCAATTGAAGTGAGTTCTTTGAATCATATTTCTTGTTTCATCATTGTGTTTCAATATCAATTGTGAAGATTGGGGCCAACACTTCTTCGGTCATTATGTAAGTTGCCTCAACAAGAGGTTTAATTAACTCAAACAATGCGTGTTAATGAAATGTAACAACCCAATCTGGTTATACCTACATTATTACGAGAATCCAAACAACAACAACCTTACCCAGTAAATCCCACAATTAGCACAGCTAAGAGTAGGGTCTGGGGAGGGTGGGATGTAGGCCAACCTTACCCATATCCTAGTGGATAGAGAGGCTGCTTTCAGAGAGACCTCCGGCTCGACATTACGAGAATCCAATGAACTACAAATTTAAATTTGTTACACATGTTATTACAAAGGTATTTTCAAGCTCTTACCGGCCACTCCTTCAGGTCTTATCGCAGACCTAACGCACCAGAAAGAAAAACAAAAAAAGGTACATCCAAGCAAATTTTGCCTAACGGACGGATAGAAAATAATATTATTAACATGTCTTATTTCCATTAAAAAACTTAAAAGTTTTTAGTTTTCAAATTATTTTCTTAGTGTAAGTTTCAAATGTTTTCAGGTTTATAATTAGTAGGTTTTCAGTCTAGAGCTTAATATAAGAGATAATTTAAGTTAACAAAGCAATTAAAATCAGCTAGATATATATTGTGTGCACCCTTCTCTGATGATGAGAGATCTAATTCAGAATTGCTAGGTTTATTCTAAGTGTGATTTGGAAGTTTTGGACACTCGATAGCTCAAGGTTTGTCTCCTTATTCGAGTCTCGTTATTTCTAGGTTTTCAGTTTATCATCTTAGAGCTAGCTTCATAATTAGAGGGTTGTTGGCATTGGTGGTGTCACATACCTAATAGTTGTGGGAGTTTGGATTTCTAGGGAAACCCGAATCCATCTTAGCACTTTTACACATTGTCTTTGATTATTCTTCATATATTAGTTTTCTAGGAACTTGTGGGTGTGGAACACACGCCTATATTTCTATTTACTATAGGATTCCTTCATCTCTCGCGGGAGATTGGTCGGGTCAGAAATCAAGATTCTAGTCGATTGTCTTACATAGAGGTCATTACAAGTTCTTGGGGATTCATATTCTTGGTCACTAATTGGTTTTAAAACTCGTGTTTCTAGCTTTCCATTTGTCTTCTTTGTTCTTTTAGTTCTCTAGTTTATTTAATTGTTTTATTATTTAGTTAAATACTTAAATAAATGTTTTTAAAAACCCAAAAGTTCACATTATTTCAGTCCTGTATTCGGTAGTATTGGTCTTTTACTTAGGGTGTTTCCATAGAGTCCTTACTCCTTAGGTTTCATACTTAGTCATGTTTTTTCTAACACCTTGTGACGGTACATGTGTGTGTCTATTTTTTTTAAAAACTTGTGTTTATATATACAGGATTGGGATCATATGAGAACTCCTTTGAGTTGCGAGAACTTGATGTAAAATGTGAATTTTAATTATTATTTTTTTGCACACTAGTGTAAAAACGCCTAAACCTCGACGTAAAAAAAAAAAAAACTTATTTACGACGTTTTTACACCGGTGTAAACAAATCTTACACCTATGTAAGTAAATTAATATTTTATTATGGTTTAATTTACAACCACAAATTCATTATTAAACAAAATAAGTGTATGGTTATAAAGTGAGTTCTCATGGTTCTCACAACTCAAATGACCACATCCCTATACATATAGGATTTGGTTCAAATGAGAACTTTTGGCCAAATTGAGAACCGAGAGAACCATTTTGGACCATACGTTTCTCTAAGCAATTTTTTTGCTAAATCGCATATTTATTTGCAAGAATAATTTTTTTTATTTTTTTTCATTAATTTGTACATATATATATATATATGTGTGTGTGTGTGTGTGTCTAAAACTACAAAAACTAGTGTTGTACATATATGTACATACTAAGAGAACCAATCCTTATTTGAGAACTAAAATAATCATTCTGTACCACACAAAAAGGAAAAGCATGAATATCGAGTTAGATTAGGTGCTTCTTGTTGACTTAAAAAAATTAATGAATCAAGGACCAGCGTTTCATGGTCATGATGAATAAAAAAATCATTAAATAAAGAAAATTTCTGGGAATTTTTAGAATTAATGGGTGAAATAAACGAAGATCTTAGTAAGATTATCTTAGGGAATGCACCAGGGAATAACCAAATGACAAGTCCAAAGATTCAAAATGATCTTAAACATTGTTTTGCTCAAGAGATACTAAAAAAATCTTTGAAGAAGGAACAAGTGGTCGTCATTATTCGATATGTTAATAAATGTGGGGTAGTCAAGGAACGATTTATTGGGCTTGTCATGCCATGGAGACATCCGCATTAACTCTTAAATCCGCCATTGATAATTTATTAAACCAAAATGGGTTGAGTTTTGGCTAGGATTATAGGCCAAGGTTATGATGGCGCAAGTAACATGTCGGGTGAGTTTAATGGATTAAGAGCTCTAGTTTTAAAGGGTAATGCTTCGGCTTTCTATGTTCATTGTTTTGCACACCAACCTCAACTTGTTGTTGTGGTGATTGCAACAAAACACTCGGCTATTTGAAGACTTTGAAATGGTAGTGCCTTTGACAAATATCATATGTGCATCTTGCAAAAGACAAGACAAGCTTCGCGAAAGCCAGAAAGAATACGTGGAAAATAACCTTGTTACCACCGGGAGTGGGTTGAATCAAGGACTCTCACTTTCAAGGGCCGGAGATACACGTTGGAGTTCCCATTGTAAGACTCTTTCTCGTTTGATTACTTTATATACACTAGTTATGGAAGTGCTTGTATATATTAAAATTTTGAGTCACACTACTTCTAATAGTAGCCAAGCAGATGGATTTTTGATGAAGATGAAAGAATGCGAGTTTGTATTCTACTTACACTTGATGTTGCATATTCTAGACATGATAAATACATTGTCCCAATGTCTTCAAAAGAAAGACCAATATTTGTTGAATGTGTCTTTAGTTTTTACTACAAAGAACCAACTTACAAAGTTTAGATTGGAAGGTTTTCACAAGTTCTTAGAGTTAGTTAATCGTTTTTGTAATAAGCATGAACTTGAAGTGGTAAACATGGATGGTGAATATGTTGACATAAGGATGCCAAGAAAAAAAACAAACATCACACTTCGCCACTATTATAAAGTTGAGTGCTTCAATTCGGTTCTAGATATGCAAATCCAAGAGTTTGGAAACCACTTTAACGAGGTAACATCCGGGTTACTTGTGTGTATTCTTAGCTTGAGTTCTTGTGATAATTTTGGTGCGTTTGATGTTACAAAACTACTATGATTAGCCGAGATGTATCCTCATGATTTTGATGATAAAGAAAAAGGAAGACTACTGGTTGAACTTGAGAGCTACATTGATAATGTAAAAGCGCATACAAGATTTGCCAAATTGAATGGTTTATCAAGTCTTGTTAATTGATGGTTGAAACAAAAAAAACACCTTAACTTTATATTGGTGTATCACTTATTCAAGCTAGCTCTCATATTACCCGTCGTAACCATTGAAAAAAGTTTTTTGGCAAAGAAGTTTGTGAAGAGCGATTTGCATAATAGAATTGGTAATGAGAATTTAAATAATCTATACATATAATAAAAGAAAGTCATTTTAATGACATGGCACTCAAAGAGGCATTCTTCTCATTGAGTGTGCCATGTGTCATCCCATGTGGCATTGAGATATTTTAGGAAAAAAATAATTTAAAAACAAAATTAGATTTTACTCTCTTATGTTTTCTCCCATAATTTTTAAACGTTAATATCTTTTATATATGAGATTTTTTAAAGAAAAAAATTACACCAAATTAACGAGCGTTTTATTATCTTTCCAACGAGTACCATAATGTTATATAAAAAACGAAAAAAAACGACTATTTTTTGTTGGGTTTTGCTAAAACAGGAAAAAAAAACACAAAGCGTTCAGGTAAATCATTAATCATGTATAGGCAACTCACTAATTATGTTCAAATAAGTAAATATGAATTCTATTTTCAACATGCGTTAGCATTAGAGTTATACATTGTTTTAGGTTAGATATTAATTTTAGAGTCATACATTGTTTAAGGTTAGGCGTTAACATTGGAGATATATTTTTAATTGTTTTAGGTTAGCCGCTACCCGAAGCTTTCATGCATGTAACTGTAAAGCGCATCATTCTATTTCATATGTAAAATTAATATGTCATATTAGATTTTTCAACCCGGGACGTTCCCGGGGTATAATCTAGTAGTTGTATAATAAAAAGGAGTTTCAGTTACGGGGTTTAGATCACGAGCAACTACGTAACGTTATCATGTGTGGGATGACCAATATCTATAACAACTTATAATAAAAGAATTGAACTTTGATGATGTGGCATTTAATGAAGGCCTCAACCCCTCCTTGAATGTGCCACGTGGTATCATGTAGGATTTTTTTATTTTTGAGTTTTTTTAATAAATCTATATATATTATAATTATTTTAGGAAAAGATAAGAATTTAAAAACAAAATTAAATTTTTTCTCTGATGTTTCCTCCCATAAATTTTAAACGTTAATATCTTTTATATACGAGATTTCTTAAAGAAAAAAATTACACCAAATTAACGAGCGTTTTATTATCTTTCCAACGAGTACCATAGTGCTATATTAAAAACGGAGAAAAAAACAACTATTTTTGTGGGGTTTTTTTTTCAAATATTATTATTATTATTATTATTCATTAATCATGTATTGACAAATCATTAATTATGTTGTCATATTAGATATTTTATTATGTTATATTAGATATTTCAACCCCGGGACACTCCCGGGACAAAAGCTAGTAAATTGAATCTAACAAATCTGCATATCAAATCCTGTGAAGATTGGAGAAGTATGAACGTGGCATCACAAGAGAAAACAAAATCGGATTTGTTTTTGATACTTTGATTAATTTAAAATAGCCCTTGAGCTTTTGATTTGGCGATTTTAACCCCTAACTTTCAACGGTCATTTTAAAACTTTTAAACCCCTCGGTTATAAACATCAGTCGTAACTACTTTAAAATATAAACCAACTCTTTTACTTATAACTTATAAGCCGAAAACAAAAGGTTATTAATAAACTAAAAAATAGACGTATAAAAAGCACTTTTAACAACCCAACATGAACTAACGAAAAATAAATGAACATCAATGAATGTAAATTGAAAAAATATAAACGAACATATTATCAAATATTCACTAATACAACTCATGTTAATACTAATAACAACACTAATAAACATCATGAGTTATGCTATATTTTTATAAAAGACTAAAAATAGCAACAAAGATAAAGTGTAACCTTACAAAAAAAAAAAAAAGAGTAAACTACCAAGACGAAGTGTAGCAAAGAAAAGCCCTAGGTGTTACCAACGTCCACCAAACCCACTAGCTCAATTTCATGCCTCCCTCTCTGCCTCTTCAGCGGTTATCAGGTTAACACTTAGTGTTCTTCGTGCCCCACCAGCATGGCGGCAACGCCTGAAAACGCTCCACCTCCTGCAAAAGTGGTGCCACGTTAACATTGATGTGGCCTTAACGTGTATAAGTCTAGGCCAACGCACATTACCCTCGGTCTATTATTACCTAACCCATACACCAGAGACTAGGGTTGTTCAAGCACTACTGGTTTGCTCGGCTCGGTTCGATTCAAATTAATTTTTATTAATCACTATATATATAAATATGTGTGCGTATTTATATACACATACCAATTACAATTATATTCATCGTATTATGCATATCACTCTATTGGATTTAATAGTAAACCCTAAGTCATAAAACGATAGTCTTGACTTATTTCAATTATAGTCGCGCATCATCAATTGTCTCATGCTAGCACCCTACGCCACAGTGCGATAAATGTTATTTGCAGTATGCTCATCGCCTTACCGGCCTCAACCATAGCCTTATCCTCGAACAATCGAACCTTAGGCTTATTGTCATAATCGGAAATTCGGGCCTAAGTCTTCACCCGACAATGGAAACATCAAAAGAAACATCTATCTCAATCATTCGTCACTCGCTCAACAATTGTTCGGAAAAATTCACGCTTGAAAAATGATCGCTCGGCTTTCGATTTGATTGTAAACAAGCCGAGCACAACCAAAGTTCCACTTAGCTCGTAAACAAAACTATCATAGATGAAAAAGAAAAAAAAAGACATAAATATAAATTATTAGTAATTTAGTGGACCATCTATGTTAGTCTAGTGGTAGTGATAAATCAAATCTGCAGGAGGTTCAGATATCCCCAGCCAATCGCCATCGTCTCTTCTCCGGTGAACTTCTGGGCTCAGAGACGGAGGGAGTGAAAGGAACGATATTGCATAACAATTATCTACATACATACATATTCACTTATTATTATTATTACCATGAGAGGCTCTTATTCTTCTTCATCATCATCATTTTTCTCTGAGTTTGTTTCTTCTGCTCTGAGAACTAAACCATTAGGCAAATCATCGGACGCCCTCCGTTCAACCTCCAGTGATTGTCTCGTCCGTCGTCTCGGACCCTTTGATTTAATTCTTCTAGGCATTGGTGCATCCATTGGTGCCGGCATCTTTGTCGTCACTGGCACTGTTGCCCGTGATGCCGGTCCCGGTCAGTTTCTTTTTCCTATTCAAATAATATTATTATTAATACTTTGCTGATTTCAATCAAGTTTGTATTTTTTTTAAGTGGGGTTTTAATAGTTAGGCTTTCTTGATTAAAAGTTAAAACCTTGTCATCTGCTTGTCTTGTTAATAATTCTTTCATGGTTTTTAATTATTTATAAAGCATTGATTCAAATCAAAACAGGGTCTATTAGATTACTGCTGTTTCACATTATGAGTTGTTCATCTAGATTTTTTATTTTTGTTAAAAAGTTACAGATTTTGTTCATAAAAAGCTGAACTTATAACTTTCATATGCTAAAACCTTATAAGTTATCAATGCATTGGATTTTAACCAAATAAATACACCAAATATTATCGACGTTTTGTTATGTATCTAAGCGCACATAATGTATATATGTGTGGGACTTGTTGTGGGGGGGGGGGGGGGGGGGGGGGGGGGTGGTGTGTGTTTGAAATTGCACTAATTTTAATGATCTTTTACTATTGTCGTGAAAATAACGTTAGAAGCGGCGGACAGTGTTATCTTGGTTTTAAAAAGCGCATCTAGGCGCAAACCCATGCACCTTATTAACACTAGGCGAGCAGTGTAAAAAAGCGCACGAAAAGCGCGCTTACGCGCTTTTCGTACACATGATGTTTTTGTGCTTAAAATTGTTATACATGTAGCTAAAAAGGTTGTACAATTAAGTTAAATCATATACATACCTTATTTGTATCTATATTTTGAGTAAATAATGCTAAAAACCTATAGCATATATAAAAAAATTTATATAATCGTCTTGTGCCTCGCGTACGAAAAGCCCACCGCTTTTGCGCTTTGCGCCTCAGTTTTACACCTCGTCGCTTTTGTGCGCTTCGCGCTTTTTAAAACCAAGAGTGTTATGCATCTAATGGTAGTGAAATTTGTATACTGCTAATTTGAAAACCTTAAAATGTGTTACATTACTTTAGAATAATGGTTATTAGTATGATTACATATCATTTACGATGATTTAGTCCTGAGTATTGCTACCACATTTGATGGCAGGAGTTACAATTAGCTTCCTACTCGCAGGAGCATCATGTGTTCTTAATGCTTTATGCTACGCTGAGCTGGCTTCTCGCTTTCCAGCAGTTGTTGGGGAGCATACTTGTACTCATACACCGCTTTTAATGAGCTCACTGCGTTTCTTGTGTTTACACAAATGATGCTTGATTATCATATTGGTGCTGCTAGCATAGCACGAAGCTTAGCCAGCTACGTAATTAACATATTTGAGCTCATACCCTCCATCAAGGATAATATTCCAAATTGGGTTGGACATGGAAGCGATGATATTTTTGGGTTTTTTTCTATAAACCTATTGGCACCGATCCTTCTAGTAATTTTGACTCTAATATTATGCCGTGGTGTTGGTGAATCGACACTAGTAAATACTATCATGACCATTACCAAGGTCATCCAGTTTGAGTAACTTATTGTATTTCCCTATTAACCTTTAGTTATTATAGAGTTAACTTTTCTTTTTTGTCTCGCTCGAGACAGGTAATTATTGTTCTTGTGGTTATCCTCGTTGGTGCTTTTGAGGTTGATGATTCAAACTGGTCACCTTTTGCTCCAAACGGTTTTAAATCCATGTTAACTGGAGCCACGGTAGCTTTTTTTGCATATGTTGGATTTGATGCAGTTGCTAATTCAGCCGAAGAATCTAAAAGACCACAGGTAATCATAAAACAAGATCTTGCCTTTTCGTTATATCTGATAAGGTTATTTAAGTTTTCTTATACGTGATACTTTCAGCGGGACCTACCGATAGGAATCATTGGGAGCCTTCTTGTATGTGTTGTATTATACGTTGGTGTTTGCTTAGTTATAACGGGTATGGTACCTTATAACTTACTTGGTGAAGATGCTCCCTTGGCTGAGGCTTTCAAATCCAAAGGGTTAAACTTCGTATCGGTTTTAATCAGCATTGGTGCAATTGCTGGGCTCACAACAACTCTACTAGTTGGTCTATATGTTCAGGTAAGAATAATGTTCGGTTATTTTGTCACTAAACTGTTTTAAAAACTTATATTTTCTTAATGATCAGTCTCGTCTGTATCTTGGGCTTGGAAGAGACGGGTTATTACCTGCAGTATTTGCTAAAGTTCATCCAACACGCCACACTCCAATTCACTCTCAAATATGGGTTGGAATTGTTGCATTTATTTTGGCTGGACTGTTAAACGTGACTGTGTTGTCGCATATTCTCTCGGTTGGATCACTGGTATAGTCTTTTGAAATTTTGTGCGTAGAAAACATTACACGTGCCTTTGTATGTTTTGAATACAGCTATATATATATAAATTGATGCAGGCAGGTTACTCAGTTGTGGCAGCATGTGTGATGACACTTCGTTGGGATGATAGTCGTGACTCAAAGAGGATGGAAGGCATCACATGCATTACTGTGATTGCTTGTTGTGGTTTTGTGGCTGGAATTCTATACCGTTATGGTGTTTCAACTCTCGCTTATATGTTTCTTATTTTACCCATAGCTATTGCAATCTTTGCAGCTGCAGGTCTTCAATTTAGACAGGTAAGTGGAGTTAAATTCATCAAATGCCTGTTAACATGGTTTTAAAATGCGTGCATTTGGAGCGCATAATGAGTGCATCGCATGATGCGGTGATGAGATCGCCTCGACTGATGTGAGATGCCATGATGTGTACATCACATGGTGCGGTCTGAGCGATCTTATGCCTCATGCAGCATCTTATGTAGTTGACCAATATTTGCACAAATTGGACCGTCGATTGCAATGGATTTTTTCAAATCTGAACAGCGATTGGGCAATGGGTTTGAACACTTGAACAAATTAGACCATTAATTGGACAAATCTAACCAGTGATAGTGATGACGAGTATATCTTATATTTTAATGTTTAAAGTTAACAAGTTAAAATAATATCTATTCTTTTTTTTGGTAATTTTTTTAATAAAGAACGCTTCACAGAGCGCACATCACACATCAAACTTTATTTTCTGTTACGTTCATACAGGTCTATAGAGATCCACCTGGCTTCTCTTGCCCATGGGGTTCCAATAGTGCCTGCAGTTTGCATCTTCTTTAACATATTCCTTTTCGCTCAGGTTTGCTTTTTCTAGCGTTTCAATAAATTTATCTACCAAAGTTTAAAAAAACTGAGTGTTTGATTATTTAAGCCACAAATTGTATAGACTGATTGTGCTTCTCATATGCAGCTTCACTATGAAGCATGGGTGAGATTTGTTGTTCTTAGCATTGTTGCGGTTTTTGTATACGCATTTTATGGGCAATATCATGCAAATCCTGCTAGTGACGATACCATTTATTACCATAGAGCACCAGAAGTTGTAGCTGAATAAATCTTTTATGCATATCATAAGTAAGCATTCCATTCGTTAAAGCGTATTGTTGTAATTTTATTTGTTCCCCACGAGCAGGTATTACTGTATGAATAAAACATATGCTAATAATTAGATGTTTAAACATATAGGTTAGGAATATAGCTATGTAATGTACAATCTATAGCATATCTTGTTGTCAAGTCATTAGTAAAATTTCTTCTAGGAGTGGTGCCTCTGGAAACCTGCAAGTTTGTAAGTTACAGCCTATAGTGATCATTTTTATGGTATTGTTACATGTCAAATAAACAGAGCTATAGAAGGGGCCCTTTGTAATTGTAGCATAATAAATACTCGTGTAACGTATTTAATGGCGAAAGATAGTGGGGGCCCGGCCCCCAGCCTTAGTGGTGGAAGTTTGCAATTTTTATATGAATTGAGTCTGGCCCCACCAATTTGATCTTCCAGCCCCCACCGATAAAAAATCTAGGTCTCATGATTTTTGGTCTCTACCACTATTTTTTTCAAGCTTCGCCACTGAACGTATTGAATAGATTATGCGTATTTTTAGACCGACGCATATGATGTATGTATAATTGCTCCAAACAAACTACGGAGTATGTTTTCAAACATATTAAACATTTATTTAAATACAAATACAAATAATGTAGTATATGATCTTTCTAATTCTTGCTTAATAATATGTATGGCTGCAGGTAAAAAAATAACATAGATATTTTCCTTATAAAACCCCTACATTTTCTCAACATAAATGGTGGGTAAATTAACAAACATATAAATATAAGAAATCCCTAAAAAATGAGAGATGTGAGGATAGATACGCAAGTAAAATTCAGAAAACAAAGGAAGAAAGGGGATCGCATGTTGATAGATAGCTACAGAAATGGAAGCAAGATATTAAAAAAGAATGGAGGATGAAAGGGATGGAGATTTTAGGGTACCTTTAATCTCCTCCCTCTTCTTCGTATTGGTTTTCACCGGCGGTATTTTCTTAACATGTTATGTTTTCGCTCCCAACATTTCTCAACCATGGTTTCCTGGAATCGCGTTAGTTTTGATAGGATCGCCATGGGTCTTTTGGTTGTTGACCTATTTGTACACATGCTTTAAGGTTGTTGTGGTAATGAATTGCCCTACAACTATGGCCATGCAAATTCAAGGCAAGGGTTCCCTTCTCATCCAATGACCCCTCGTGGCAGTGTTGTCTCAAACCAAACCGAGGCCATGAGTAGGTCATGGTCTATGGATGGTTCACCAAGCGATCAGGCAATCGTTTTGGACAATGTTGCTTCGCGTCATGTGCATTTTGGGGAGGAGGTGTTGGTGGTGGAAAGTGATGGGAGCAAGGTTATTCATGAGATGGAGTCATGGACCAATTCAGCCAAGTCAACCCAAGTGCCATTGAATGCATCTTGACATGTAAATAGGTTCTATTTTCTTTATGTTATTTTTCCTTCAATTTTATGATGTAGAGTTATGTTTTTCATTTGCAAACAGGATTTAGAAAAGATATGTTTTATCAATTTAAGCTGGCATTTATGTGTTTTTTAGCAAATAGTTCAGAATTTTGAATCACGAAATATGCTATAATAGCATATACATAAAAAGTGTCGTGCGAAAGCCTACATCCAGGCGCCAAACCTTCCCCTTAACGTGAGCTCTTGTTGATACTGTCATCGCTCTTCATCCAGGTGCCAAACCTTCTTGCTAATGTGAGCTCTTGGTGAAACTATCATCCATAGACATAACTTTTATTTGTTGAGTGAGTCCTTATTAAAGCACATGTTTGTTTTATTTTTGTTTCCCTACATTACAAGATACTAAAGTACAAGAGGATCTTTAAATCTGGAAGAGTAAAACTGTATATTTTCTATATTGCAAGATACATTTTTAAGCATGGAATAAATTCAATAGTGTAATATGATCACATGTTTTATTCCTTTTTTCCAATAAGCGTGATTATTTCAATCATTTCATCCGAAAGAGGTTTATTATTAGATTACATCCTCTTTTAATCTTTATTGTTTCAAAAAATCTTTAATTACTTATTACGAAAAAAAGTATTTTTTTTTTAAATGCATTACGAAAAAAGTATTACTAAATCTTATGTAGCAAAAGATTAAGATACACAACTTGTAAATATGGATGATTTCTATTTAAGCTTGATTACATTACGAATGTCTTAAAATTAGACTTTAAGTACACGTGAGACGCCATAGGACGGGACACACATGCGATTATCAGAATAATGAGAATATGAAGTACATATAACAATTTCATACTTATCACGTATGCTAACTCTCGGTAATTAAGCGTAAAATTTCTACATACATATGAAAAATGTAAATCCCATCACGTGTAGTAAAGTTCTAAATTCAAAGTTTTAAGTTACGATAGAGTATAATCAATTGCATATAACAGGACATGACCACGTAACTTTTAAGAATTCCGTGAATACAACTTATAGTTTAAGATGCAGACAAACTACACTAAGTCACTAATTTGTAGAAAAAGGGAATTTTAACTACTATACAAGATAGAGTCAATTATCACTCTAATTGGACCATGTCCACGCCACGTTGGATGATTTCCAGAGTGAAGGGCAAGGCACACCGCCCTTGACTTAATTTTTTTGCATCGGTAGGGGCCGGAAGATCAAATTGGTGGGGGCCAAACTACTCAACCCGGCCATATAAAACTTATCTACGAAAATTGCAAACTTCCACCACTGAGCCAAAAAAACGGTGGGGCCGGGACACCCCCTGGCCCTCACTAACCTGTGGGTGAGGAAAATAATGGCCCATTACAAACGGTCATATTACCGTCTAATAATAAAAAATTAATGATTTTTTTATATATAAATACATACATCTCCTATCACTACACACCACTACAATCCAATTTATTTTTCATAAAAAAACGAAAAGAAGACTTTAATGATATTGAAGACATAACTTTGATCACCTCTTGGATTAACGTGTCCGAGAACATGCAACTTCCGTATCGTTTGGAAGTGCCATTTTTCAAGAATTCTATCAACTTGTAGGTGATGCCAATCGCTCTACGGACCAAGTTGTTTCGAGGTTTAGGGATTTGAGAACAAAGGTTTCACATTTAACCGGTCTTCCACATAGTGATGTCTCGCGGCGACGGCGGAAGAATTACTCGGATCTCGTCCTAGAAACTACTAGTAATGGATAAGTTTTATAATTATTAGAATAAAGCATCATTTTCAGCCGAATATAATGGTGGACGTCCAAATAGGCATACCCATGTTTTGCCCCTTGGCCCTTGTCAATATCTTGTTGTTTTAGTTGACTAGTCATATCCAATCCAAAAATTAATTTAGGCAGGCAAGAAATCATCTATTATGCAATAACAATGCACGAGGCATATGCTTAGAAGATACTTAATTACATAGCCCTATAAAAGAAACAGCCCAACTAAGGTAACCTCGAAAATGAAAAAGGTGAAGCTTTTGGGGACATGGCCAAATCCATTTGTTCAAAGGGTTGTTTGGGCGCTAAAACTAAAACGCATAGAGTACGAAATCATATATGAAGATCGTGACAATAAGAGTGAACTCTTGAAGTACAACCCTATTTATAAGAATGCGCCGGTACTAGTGAACAATGACATACCCATATGTGACTCGCTTGTGATTCTCGAATACATTGATGAGACATGGAAGGACGCAACTCCCTTGTTACCTCAAGATCCTCTTCTCAAAGCAAATGAACGTTTTTGGGCAAAATACGGCGATGAGCAGGTAAATATAATACAATTAATAACTACCATTTGTTGTTCTTATTTTTAATAATAACATGTCTCATCATTTGGTTTTGAAATAGTTGGTTGAGATTTTGCAAGCTTTCTGTTAGTTTTGTTTACAAGTTGCAATTTTGACTCGCTACCTGTAAATAAGTCAATTTCAGTTAAGTTATACGTAGATCCAACAAAATTTACTTTCTAATACATATAATCATTAAAAGTGTTTTTACTCAAAATATCATATGATAATTGTTATTTTAGTGGTTTAGTTATTTAAAAAATAAAACCTACATTATGAAGAATGGACAAAGGGTCTAGTGGTTCAACCCTATCCAGCCTACTTATTTTATCACACACTAGAATTCTTAATAAGAAATTTTGAAACTTAAACGCAGGTTTTATCAGCAGTCTATGGTTATTACAGAAAGCAAGGGAAGGATCAAGAAGAAGCCCGAGAAACAACGTTGGCGCACCTAAAATGCGTAGAGCAACTACTAAATGAAAATAACTTCATGAGTGGAGAGCGCGTTGGATTCTTGGATCTTGCTTTTGGATGGCTTGCTGATTATTCTCGTCCCTTAGAAATGGTAGGTGGTGTAAAACTGCTTGATGAAGATTCATTTCCAAAACTATGTGCATGGAGGGATGACTTCCTTAAGATCCCTTCAATTAATGGAAGTTGGCCTGATCAAGAAACCTTAATAGCCAGGTTTCAAAAGAGCAAACAAAGTCTATTTGGCTAACTTTTTACAACCAAACATGTTGGTTTTTTTGGTGCCAAATGTCTCGCTAATAGTACATTTTCATTGTGTGTGTTAAATAAATAGTACATCCATATATTTGTCTATAAATGTATAAGTTGTAAGATTGTCTTTTGGAATATATTGTACTTTTGTTTTGTGAATCAAACAATTCCTAATGTTTTGTAAGTAATTGGAATTAGGGCGGACGGAGAGTGGGGGGGGGGGGGGGGGGAGCAAAATTGATTAATAAATAATGTGGGCTATAAATTAGTTTGACACAACACAAGCACACGCACACAAGCCCCATAAACTAAAACTAATATGGAAAACTGGGATGACATCATGAAGTTTGAGAAAAACCAGGAAAACTGTGAAAAAAATTAGACTAAGGGGTGTGGGTCGGTAACAAGCTTCGGGGAGCTGAGGTGGACAGGGGTGCCGACGGTGCACACCCCCCCCCCCCCCATGGATCTTCGGTGAGAACGGCAAACATCCACCGTTTGCACCGTTCCATTTCCCAAAAATTGTTGTCTTTTTCCCTTTAAATAGTATTAAAAAAGGAAAGGGGAAGAAGGGGGAACCATTTTCCTGGTTTGGGGGAGGGGAAGGGGGGAATGACGTGACGCTCACATGAACAAGGGGAAGGGTTCCACACGAGGAAATTTGGGGGATTGGGACGTCTCAGTCCACCCTTAAACTCCATCAAAATTTAGTAAGGTCTTTGGATTTGTAAATTTGTTAAAGAAGCTTAAATGTAAAAATGAAATGACAAAATTACCCTTATCAACCTGAACACAAACTTCGTGAGATGTTCCTTCCATCTCCCTCTCCCTCCTTGCATTAATTTGATCTTCCTCCATTTCCGCTCTCCATCATGTTTGATCACTATCATTTCCACACGCAACCGTATTCATTGTCATCATTAAGAGTCATCTTAATCGCTTAATAGCCTCCAATGACCTTCCCATCCATAGTAGCAGTTTTCTTTGGAACAATTGTTTTAGGATGTCAATGATAACTTCTAGCCACCAACGAAACCAACTAGAGGGAACTATTTCTTGCTTATGTTGCTTTTATCGACCATTGGCTCTAGCTTCAGCATCCAGAGGCGATAGCAACGTAGAATTCGAGACCCTTTTTATAACTCAACTAAGACTTACATTTAACTATTTACAATCTTTAAACAATCGGCTCACAGCCTGATCATAATTGTATATTTGGCTTCATGGATCACCCATTGGATCTGGCTTCAGCATTCAATTGGATTGTAATTGTGCGTTCTACCTCGTAACTGTTTTCTTGTAAAGTCTTCAGCATCGCCGATTTCTGCCTTCTAATAAAGGGTCGAGTCTCTTCTCTTGCATATATACTCTGTCCACTTTCGGTTCGTCTGTTAATCTGGATCTATTGTGATCTACGGTGGGAGATGTATAATTTCATGGTGTACTGTGTATGAAGGGGAAGAAAGGAATGTGAGTGTGAGGTTATCTTTAGGCATTTCATTCGAACTAATGTCAAGTCTATTACTTGAGAACAATTATTAAACATTCATATACATAGCAAGTTAAGATTAGATCCTTGAACCAACAAATCAAAAACCTACTGTTCGATTGAACGATTCAAGTCCAGTACATACACATGTAAACATGACTGCTTAGTGAAGGTATTTACATATTACTTACATATGTATGCACATTTCATACTCTTGTTCTTTACTTGAAGCCCATAAACTAAAACTAACACACTGATGCACCAAGAACTAGCAATGCATTTCAACTAACTGGTTTTCCATTCCTTTTAAGCGCCATCTGCGCAAAACAATTAAGAAAACTATCAACACAGACAACTAAGATCAACCATCAATAAAGGAAGCGAAATGTACCTCAAGAATGAAAAAGAAACTATCATCATGATCGTCATCTTGAGACCGGTTTTTGCAACAAAGCAGTCAAATAAACCTCACCATGCTTAACACCACTCGAATCCGTCTTCTTCCCAACCGCCCATTTCACCTTCTTATACCCCAACTTCCCAATCAACGGCCCGAAAACCTTATCAAGATCCACCCCTTTACTAAAAAACCGATCCACCCAAAACAACCCACCACCTCTCAACACTCTATCAACATCATAAACCATAAACTCCAACGCCTGCACCGGTATCCACCTATTCACCGCATGCCCACACCGCACCAAATCCAACACCCCATCAAACACAGGCAGCCTCTGCTGCAATGGCACATGTAAAGCCACCAATCCCCTGAGTGCAGCCACTTCATTATACGGTGCACCCATGCTCATTGTAGTGGTAACCACTGTCACATTATGCTCCTTCATTTGAGCAGCGAAAGTACCCGTACCCCCACCGATATCCAACGCTAACCGAATAACGGTTTTCGACTTATTAGCAATGTCAATTAGTTGAGATATTGGCAGGTCAAGCTCAGTCTTGTAAGTTAAAAGTTTTGATCTTTCTTTATTTAAATCAAAACCCATATCAGGATTAAAACAATTAAAACTTTTACAGTTATAATTGTTCCATAAAATGGAATATTCCGGCACTGGAGAGAAAGGGTTAGTAGGGAGTGAAGTGGGTTGTTTGTTAGGGGTGAGGGAGAAGCAACGGCGGCGGGGTAAAGGGTGGCAGCCACGTAGGATAAGTGGTTCAGCGGCGGCGGAGGACGGTGGTGGACACGTGGCAAAGGGTGTGTAGTTCATGTATTGGTGAAGGAGGTTAGGGTGGTGGCTGCAAGAGGAAGCAATAGAGGAGAGTTGGGTGTAGAGGAGGAGTTCAGGTGGCATGGTAGAGGTGGTGGTGGTGGTGGAAGGGTGGCGCGTGAGGTGGGTGATGGTGGCGCGTATGGTTTGGAGTTGGTGGATGAGGTGGTCAGGGATAAGGGGGGTGGGGTTGGTGGATGGTTTGGTGGAGGTCATGGTGGTGGAGAGGTGGTAGAGAGAGAGGATGTTGGTGGCAACCATGGCTAGTAATAAGAGTAGATTCAAACCCATTGTAAATGTAAAAGCCATGGGAATTTTTACAAGTTTTGTGCAGTCAAGGCTTAAGCTTTCAGGTGAAGAAGATATATGATATTATTTGGTGATGATTATTAATTTATTATTATTTGGAGTGAAATGGAGATATGTGATGGTATGTTTGTCACCGTTGGATGTGTTTTTGTTGTGATCCGATGGTGGGAAATATGGAGGTCACGTGGAAATAAGGACCAAAGTTGGTATGTTTTGGGTTGTTTTTGAAAACAGTGAATATTTCTTGCTAAATGATAATATGAATAGGTTTAAGTAATTTTATATATTTTGTGATGCTTAAGAATGTAAATGTTATAATATTCAAAATATACATAACAAAAACAATATACACAACTAAAGGATAAAAAAGAAGTCATAGAAAAACATTCAACATCCATTAATTTAAGTTTTTTGTGCAGAAAAAAAAAAGTAAGCTTTGAAAACACAAACAGATTATATATCCAGAGGTTGGTTGTATGTAGGGTGGGTTGTGATGTCCAAATTACAGGTTAACAGTTGATTCCACAGTACCGAACATCTGGGCCGGTAACTCTTGTAGTAAACGGGTCGATTCTAACCCACAACAAAGAGAAGATGGATGCGAGGAGAATGGACCAAACGACAACGATAGTAGGCATCCGGTTTTGTTGCCCCATAAGACCCTTGAGGAAAGGGTAGAGATGGACAATCACCCAAAACGCGAAGAAAAGTTTACCAAAGAGTGGACCCCACGACTGGTATCCGCTGTTGATTGCATAAGAGATGCCAGCAACCACACCTACCATGTTCACGACCAAGAGTGTTGTCGGCGGAATCAAGAGCGTCGTCCATTTAAACATATAAAGTTCAGCAAAATCACCGTCTTCGTCTGATGCCTTTGATGTAACAGTAAAGTTGGTGTCTATACCTGCAAGCACTTTTAGCAGACCTTGAAAAACGGCAAAGAGATGAGCAGAAACACCACCAATCACCCAAAACTGTTCGTTTCTCCACCACTCGTCGATCCCCACTCCGCTCCATCTCATTTCAAGTATTCCAGTCGCAAAAATGGAAAGAAATAGAGATATAAACCATAAACTTGCAAGGTTACTAATCTGGGGAATGATGAACTTTCCAGTAAGGAGGCAGACGGCTGGTAAGGTACAGTAGACCAGAAGCGGAATTGCAGTGACTGGATAAATGGTTGTGTTTATGTATGCAAGACGTTCAAGCCATTTTAGTCTTCCACTATAACCATACCAAATCGGACAATGTCTGCTGAAAAGGATTTCAATTGAACCTAAAGCCCATCTAAGCACTTGGTTTAAACGATCCGACAGATTTATAGGTGCAGAACCTTTAAAGGCTGCTCTAGGTGGCATACAGTATATCGATCGCCAACCGCGTGCATGCATCTTGAATCCTGTTAGAATATCTTCTGTCACAGAACCGTAAATCCACCCTATCTGCCAATATCCAACTCATTAGATACCCTTCAAAAATTAAAATGATCTAAAATGTTTAGAAAATTGAAACCAAAACGAACCTCACTTCCCCAGTCTGTTTTGTCTTCATACCCACAACTGATAACATGAATAGCCTCTTTTAAAAGTGTATCTGGTGCTGCAGACTGTGGGACACCACCATTTTCCATAAGTGTGGACGCAACAAAAACAGCCGACTGCCCAAATCTTTTTTCAAGAGTCACTTGTGACATTAGCAATGATTTTTCATCATCAATCCCAGGTCCTGATATATATATATATATATGAACAAAACTATGAATGGAAGAACTAAGATATAAACAATGAGATTAACAGTAAGAACTTGTACCTTCAACACCTTCTTCTATATCCTCCAGGCTAAATACTGGAACCGTGGGATCATCAAACCTGCTAGACTTCTTTTTATCTGACCCCTTTTTGTTTGAATTTGAACTTTTGTTTCTTGACGCGCCAAAGCAAGAAGACAATAAGCCTTTCTCTCTCTTTTTCTTAGGTTTAATAGGTGGCTCATAACCATATAATGCCGTTCTGTTGAATACGCATCCAGTTCCCACATAAACAGGACCTTGAATGCCATCTAAACCTCTCAAGTTTATCTGTTGAAAAAAATTAATAAAACAGTTGTATCATTGAGATGGAAGAATATAAATTTAGCAGGTTTGAAAAACTCACGTCAAAGAACACAGTGTTTCTGTTGGCATAACGATCATTCCTGTCAATACCATCAAATCTCTGTGGAAACTGAACGTAACAAACATATTTTCCAAGATTTGGATCCATCATAAAACACATGGCTTCTCTCAGTGCCTTGCTATTATTAATGTAATGATCACAATCAAGATTCAAGATAAAAGGGCCGTTGGTGAGGACCGCTGATACACGCACCTATAAATAGTCATATTGTAAGTTACGGATCATTTACGTGAAGATGTTATACATAAAGGTTTGAGCATAAAATAACTCACGAGTGCATTCATGGCACCAGCTTTCTTGTGATGTTGAAATCCTGGACGTTTTTCTCGGGAAACATAAACTAACCGTGGCAACTCATTTCCTTCACTGTCAAGCCCACCACTCTGACCTAAGAAAACCTGGAAAAGAAAAGGACAATTTAATTTGAAATAATTTGGTTAACTTGAAATAATTTGGAAAGATTAAATTACCTGGATCATTCCTGGATGATCCCTGGTATTATTTCCAGGCCACGGTGTACCATCTTGCATAATCCATCCTTCTTCAGGAACTTTTTGTGCCTTGGAAACAAGGCGATTTATACGTATTTTGAATTCTTCATATTCTCTCTACAAAAAAAAGGAACAAAGTACCAATTTTTAGTCAAGGAAAAGTAGCAAGAATCAAAGATTAATTGCATCAAAAGTTTTTACCTTCATGGCTCGACGGTCTTTGACAAAAGTTGGCTGAATTTCGTCTTTGAGGTAGTCAATTTTCTGGGAGAAATACCATTCGGGAGCTCGGGGCTCTATGTTATATCTCTTGCAAAAAGGAACCCATTTTCTTGCAAACTCTGATGTTTCAGTCAGAGCTTCAAAAGTCAACATTGCAGCTCCATCATCAGAAACATAGCATGAAACCTTGTCAACTGGATAGTCAACTGCAAGTATAGATAGTACAGTGTTTGCTGTCACAAGAGGCGGTTCCTTTAACGGATCCACAGTACTAACAAATATGTCAACAGCAGCTAACTGTGATGGTTCTCCCTCCCGGTCATACCTATTACAATAATTATGTAAAAAATTACAATTTTCACATTTTGATAAATTTATTAAATAAAGAATGTGATGGGAAAGTGCATTACCTGAGAGCTAGTCTGTCAAGATACGTTTCACGGTTTACTGGCAGCCACTTGGGGAATTGATCCAAAATCCAAGATATTGCAAACCATATCTCACATATAACAGAAAGTAACCACAACGGATATGCATTGGTCACAGGGTTTGTTATCCTGTAGTGTAAGAAAATGCAAAGAACGACCAATCGGAGTACAATAACCATTCTGTATGGATTTATTCTGGATGATGAAATAGAAACCTTTCTTGAAAGTGGTTGGCGGGCTTCATCATTCCTTTAACATACGGAACAAATTAAACTTAATCAATCAGCAACAGTTCAACAGCGCATCATAACAAGATTACAGAGAACCAATAGACTTACAACAATGAGTCATCAACCAACACATCAGTGGTGGCATCAATATCTTGACCTCTTTCAGAAGCAGCACGGCTAGTGGTCAATGGAACCATATTCTTATCTTGTTTCATCCTCCAGCCCTCAACTCTCTCTTTCCAAGCAAGGTTTCCTAATCCTGTGCTTCCTAACTCCCTTGCAGGGTCCACGGCCCTAATATCAGCTGTAAACAGAATACTTAGTATCATAATGAGACGTATCTATTCCAAAGATTAGTTCATCATCTCATCATGGTAAGCGCATAACATACATGACTGATTAACATCACCATGGTAAGGAAGCGAATGTGTTCTCCCCCCACGAGGAGAAGATGCTGAAGAAAACTCACCAGAAACCTAACAACAAACAGAATTAAATATGATAATTGCAGCATATGATTATTAACACAGAGCAATGAATGTGTAGATTAAGCTTTCAACCTCTTGTCCACTGATTAGAAAAGGTATGTGGTTATGAGGGCCCTCTTTATCATAATTCGAAGCACTAGCAGTAGCATCCTCCCCTTTTCCATATGCCGTGTGCCAGCTCATCATACGCTGTGATATCTTCTGCTTCTCGTTTTTATGTTCTGTTAAGTGAATATCCGCAGTAATGTTATCCGCATTAACATCCTCCTCCTCCTCTCCAACAATGGCCGGACTTCCTAATGAACAATCAATTCACATAAGTCATAACCATACAATAAATATGTTATAAGGTTGCTTATAAGTAAATGAAAACCTTTTTGTCGTTTGTATCTAGTTTTGCATTGAGGGCAAGACTGATTGCCATCCTTGCGCTCATATTCATAGCACGGCCTGCAAACTGGGAACGCACAAACATCACAGGCAATAAACACTTCTCCTTTCTCTGTGGTGCCAACATTATCCTCACATATCTGGCAAACCTGATTCCCATCGTTCTTCAAAGACTTCCACTGCACAATAAAAACATAACAAACATAAACTAATGCCAACTCCCATACGATATACAAGTTACTACAAAAACAATCATCCACTCCATAATCACCTCGCCAAATTCAAAGATACCGATTTCCATTGTTCTAACTAGGGGTGTAATCGAGCCGAGCCGAGCCAGGCTAAGCTCGAGCTCGAACTTAAACGAGCCTCGGCTCGTTTTTTTGGTCGAGTTGAAAAGCCGAGCTCGAGCTGGTTCGAGCCAGCTCGTTATATTTTTTAAATATTTATAAAATAAAAAAAAAAAAAAAAAAAATTACACATATACATGTATATTTTTTTTATTTTTCTAATATTTTAATGAATGAAAGGCATACTAAAAATATTATTTGTATAATTTGCGTTTTTGTTCTATTATTTTTCATATTTTAATGATTAATTCAAAGTATTATTAAGTATATAAAAGATGTTTATCGAGCCACGAACCGAGCCACCAAGCCGAGCCATTGAGCCGAGCCACCGAGCCAAGACCCCTAGCTCGAGCTCGACTCGATTTGTAATCGAGCCGGCTCGGCTTGGCTCGATAACAAAACGAGCTTTTTCGAGTCGAGCTTTTTTCGAGCATTTTTCGAGCGAGTTGCGAGCTGCGAGCATTTTGTACACCCCTAGTTCTAACAAAAGATAAAGTACATTTTACAGTAATCGATGAAAAACAATACAATTTCTACAAAACACTAATTTACTAACCCCAATTTCTCCTGATTCCATTGCCTTTCGCTCCCAATCAACCAATTGTGAACTCAAACATTAATCTCAACCTGAAATGATGCCATAAACCATTAAAAAAAATCACTAATAGTAACAAATTCATGTGGCTTAAACTGGCTGTTTGGCAACCTTGTGCCGAGCCACTAAGAGGCCTGACCGATTAAACCGGCTCGTAATCGGTCAGCATTAAGGCTCCATGAACCATTACGAGGTGTGTTTTAAGTGAAGCGAACACACTCTACCCCTAACCGACCGATTAATTACTATCATAATTAAATATATAATTACAAAATTGACAATGCAAATACAATTGAGCACAGCATAATGATTAAAAAAAACAATAATATAATGAATGGAAAAAAGCAGATGAAAATGGACCTGAGAATCGGATACGGAAGGAATGGAGAGTGTGTGAATGTGAATGAGTATTATGATGGATATTTTATTATTGAGTGAATGAATGATACAAGTTGCTACAGCTGTGTATGGAGATAGATATGAATTCAAGTCCAAATAGCTTACGAGAGACGATAGTGACGTTGCTCCTCCTACTTTCGTCACCATCGTTACCCACCGTTACCATAATAATAATTAATAAAACTACTGTTTTGTTTCTGATAACTCAGAACATTGAACTGTACCACTTGGTCCCTGTGCTTTTATTTCTATGCACTATTGGACCTATAAGTTATGGCTGTTCACGAACCGAGCGAACCTTTGCTCGTGTTTGGCTCATTTACAAACCGAACCGAGCCGATCGGCTCATTTACAATCGATCCAGAAACCGAGCGAGCAGTGTTCGAGCGCACATTTTTTCGAGCGGGCATCGAGCGAGCGGCAAGCGGTGAATGTTTTCGGACAACCATAAATTTGGGATGTTTCCTTTAATATTCTCGTTGCCTAGTGATGTCTGATGTTCGACCGTTTGAGAATGAGGCTCTAGTTGAGCATACTACAGAGAACGATTGTCTTGTTGTGGCGTAGGTTGATAACGGGAGACGATTGATGGTGGACAACTAATGGGAATAGGAAGTCAAGCATGTTTTTTCACGACTTAGGGTTTTACAATTAAACTTATGGTTAATTTATCATTGAGTTGACTGAGCCAATAACTATAAATATAACTCCATATATGTATATATTGACCTAAACCCAATAGAGTGGCATGTATAAAACTATAAATATAATTGTAATTAATGTTTATACATATAATTATATATATAATAAATTAATAAAAATTATATCGAGCCAAACCGAGCCGAGTGGACCTTTGCTCGTGCTTGGCTCGTTTACAAACCGAACCGAGCTGATCGGCTCATTTACAACCGAGCGGAAAATCGAACGAGCAATTTCCGAGCAAATTCCGAACAAGCGGCGAGCGCCGAGCGTTTTGAACAGCCCTACTATAAGTATGACATGTACATTTTATTATTATAGTACCGGTTCAAATACAAAGTTTTCAAAATGTGCGAAGTACATGATAGTTACGTAATGATAATTACGTAGTGTATGATACAATTATATATAAACTAATTACGTAATGAATTATAAAGACATATATTTTGAATGATATAAATTACGTAATTTGTTCTTCCTTATTACGTCATGAAAAACACATAATTACGTAATCCTTTCATGAACATACAAAAACAATACGTAATTATGATGTACTTCGCACATTTTGCAGACTTTCTATGATAACCATCCCATTATTATTATTATTATTATTATTATTATTATTATTATTATTATTATTATTATTATGCATTAAATAGCAGGGGGCACAAATCAACCGAACGTTTAACAACAGTTCGTGAATTGTTCTATGTGAAGTTCGTTTGCGTTCGTTCGGTAAATAAATGAGCGAACACTAAAAAGAAACTTCATTCGTTTAGTTAAATGAAGTAATGAACGAACATAGGCAAAGGTAATTTTTGTTCATTTATCTTCGTGAACGTTCAGTAACATGTTCCTTTATGTACGTTTGTGTTTGATGATTCACTAGGGTTTTTTTTATATCTTATTAAAATACTTCAACATTCCCACCTATAATTTATCTACGTAATGTTTGTAATTAAAGATGCTAATTTTATTCAAAATGAATGTTTGTTTGTGTTCGTTTACAGTGGCGCAGCTTCTTGAGGGTTCGACGGGGCCCCGGCCCCTACCATTTTTTGGCGCATTGGTGGAATTTTGCGATCTTTGTAGGTAAATTGAGTCCGGGTTGAGTCTGGCCCCCACCAATTTAATCTTCCGACTACTACCGATTGAAAAAAATTGAGTCCGGCCCCCACCGATTTGAGAACCAAGCTTCGCCACTGTACATTTGTGTTCATTAACATTCGATTTTGATGGTCGTTATAAATTCAAATTGAGGATCTCGAAACAAATAGGTGTAATTTTTGTTGTCAGCAAAAATTAAAAAAACTAGGGGTGTTCAGAAAAACCGAAAACCAAATAAAAACCGTGAACCGAACCGTAACCATAACTGAAAAAACCGATCCGAACAATGAATTTGGTGTTTGGTTTGGTTTTTTGTTATACATTTTTTTAATTTGGTTTATTCGGATAACCGAATAAACCGGTAAACTAATTAATTATTAAATAAAAATAATATTTTTTAGTAAGCCATATATAATATATAAGCTCAAATATTAAATGTAAGCCCAACCTTAAATAAAGCTCACTTATTTCTATGATGTTTGTGTTTGTGTGTAAAACTATATTCCGGATTTGTTTGTTTTATTTTGCTTATAAACTTCCTTTTACAATATATTACGAGGTTTGATTTTTTGGTTTACATTAATTGCTAACTCTTCTATTTAGATTTTGGAACACAAAGGTATATAAGTTAGAGAAAAAATAACTTCGGTTCAATTCAGTTGAATTTGGTTGAAATCGGTTTGTTTGGTTTTAAACCGAAACCAAACCGAATTCAATTTGGTTGAATTTGGTTCGGTTTACATGTTCCTAATTTCAGTGGCGAAGCTTGGTTCTCGAATCGGTGGGAGCCGGACTCAAATTTTTTTTATCAGCAGTGACCGGAAGATCAAATCGGTGGGGGCCAAACTCAATTTACCTACAAAAATCGTAAAATTAATTTCAACACAGTGTCAAAAAACGGTGGGGGTCGGGGCCTCTCGGGCCCTCAAAAAGCTACGCCTCTGCCTAATTTGATTTTGTTCGGTTTTTTATTTGGGGTACAAAATTTTGAAAACCGAACTGAATAAACCAAGTAAATCTTAAACCGAACTGATAAACACCCCTAAAAAGAACCCATGGATCAAAAACATCGTTTTTTTCCCCGATTTAGAGCATTCACATTCGGTCCACCAAATGTATGTGAGTGTGTCCATCAAATTATATAGGGTGAGTGTAAGTGGGTGTGAGTAAAGGAGAGAGAAAATATTTGGTGGAAACACTATTCCACCCTAAATATGAAAAGCGATTGTTCACCCCTATACATATTTTAATATTTTTGTAAGTAGTTGTGAGTGAGGAGAGAGAAAATATAATGATAAAAGTATTATTATTTTAATAAGGAAAAAGAAGATTTAAGGGTAAAATAGTGATTTTTCGTGTAATTTAATTGATGAGATTTGGTGGAGGAGATGAGAATGCTCTTAATGCCTTTTCGCCGCAATATGTTCTTTTTTCACATTTTCACCTACAAAATTTTAAATTACTTATCTATGTTTTTTTTTTTTCTTTTTATTGGCAACGACATTGAATGAAATTTACGCCTTGTAATTTCTATATTCTTTTTTATGACTCTAAAAAGTCAATGTTTAGATTGTACGCTTTGGTAAAAAAAAATGTAAATGATATTCATTGCGGTGATAAATCCACCTAGATGTTAAATAACTTTGGTATGTTAGTGCATGTCAAATTTGGTAACAAAGATTAACATATAATAAAAACACCTTAATCTTCACGAACTTAACAAATAACATACACAGCGTCAAAGAAATACACCAAAGAACAATCCTATCAACACTAGCAAACCATTATCTATTCATCTATATCATCTGAACAACATTCTCTCAACGCTTAACATTAAAGACTCTAAACTCACAGAATCTACGAAAGAAGCAAGAGAATACAAAACAATGAGAGATGATCTATCATACACTAGTGAAATAGAAGAAACCCTAGGTGAGAGATGGGAATTCTCTAGAATCATGAACAAATGACCTGAGTGCTCTCTCTTTATACACAGAAGACAAGGCGGTGTAATATTGGACCATGGGCCAATCAGTCATGGGCCATACACTAGTGACTACTCATACTTTACCAGTCCAGCTACACCTTTATGTAAAGCCCAGCTACACCTTTATAATAAGCCCGGTTTCAGCTATCTTGACTCCTGATAAGCCCAGCTACAAGCCCATTAGACAGCCCAACTTTGTTCAAGGTCCCTTATGCTCAGGCCCAACATACAAAATATTTAAAAAAACAAAAAATATTAGAAATTGATATTATGATTGAGAGCAACATCAACAATTATAAACATAACGATATAACATTATAAAACATATGTTTGATATTGAATTAGAAATAACATACACATTTAAACAGTTAGTAATTTGGTATTTGGGACCGATGTAGAGAGTGTAGAAGTTGAAAGGATGGCATCGGTTTTGGAGTGTAAGTCAGGGAGTATTCCTTTATGTATTTATATTTAATTACAAGAGTAATAATTATTACTATTAGTATTAGTATTACAAGAATGGTTATATATTTTTCAACCTGTGACGCTCCCGAGATAAAAGCTAGTGCATACATACATAAAAGGTAAGTCGACACCTTCGAACACTCAAATATTATTCAAAATCTCATAGCCCTAAATTAAGTTTCAAACAGAAAAACATAATTAATATACGTTATTGATTCTAACGAATAAATCTATACCTAATTTAAAACTTAAAATAAAGAATAATTTGACTGGAATACATATTCTACCATCTATATATATACACGTTCCCAAAACCCTAATAATATTAGAAGAAAAGCCAGGCAGCCATGAAGTCATCAGAATGTGATGATATCTGTAACCTCTTTCCAGCGATGACGTTAAAGGACACTTGTTCAGGGATTAAGTCAAACACATTGGAGGATCATACATCTGCATGGAAGTTAAAGAAGAAGGAAAAGAAACAAGAGGTCATGTTAAGTGTTAACAACAAGTCAATGAATAAGAAGAAGAAAAAGAAAAATAAGAAAGAAGATGAAGGGTTTATGAAAGAGTGTAGGAGAGTGCGCGATGTGAACGAATGGAATGAGAAAAATGCAGTGGGAAAGTGGAGGTTGTATTACGGTGTCAAGAAATCGGTGTTGGGGACAAGATTTTTCGCCGAAATAACGTATCCGGATGGTCGTTTAGGATGCATCGGGACTTTTAAGACACCGAAGCTCGCGGCTGCGGCTTACGATATAACGGCTTTGAAAATTTACGGGCCCAAGGCTTCGTTTAATTTCCCGCACCGGGTTAGGATGAAGGAGCCGGTGATGGTGACTCATCCGCCGCCCTCGACAACTGAATCTGGTCATGGTAGTAACAATTAGGGGTATATAGAACACTTTCTTTGATATTTTCATACTTTTGCTATTGAGTTTCTAACATGAATGTTTTTTTTTTTTTTTTTGAATTTTTATTTGGAAATCGGATGTTTGAATATTTTTATTTGTGAGTTTTGCACCAACATTATTCTTGTGTTTCCAAACTCAAATTGATCATAGGCACAAATAATCTGGAAAGATTATTATGGAGCACACATTCGGAATGTGGATCTGTCAATGATGAAAATTTTTTGAAGGACTATTGTTTTTTTCGGGTAGGTCTTTACGACTAAGACCAAACCCAATGCACCACATGCACTCGGCGGTGCACTTGGGTGACATAGCATGAGCAAAAATATAGCACTGAAATAACATATCTGGATGGTCGTTTGGTATGCCTCGGGACTTATAAGTCACCTATTTTTGGGCCGAAAGCTAAGGTTAATTTCCAGCAGGAGCCAATGATTGTGACTCCTCCTAATTCGTCGTCATCGATGATCACGTTAACAACAACTAGGGTTCAAAGTAGTACTTTCTTTCATGTTTAATATTTTTAGAGTGTCTATGTTGAATAATATTTGTTTGAATTTCTTCTTTTTACCACAAACACTATTCTTTTATTTCCAAACTCAAATTCATAAACACAAATATTAAATCGGAAGAAACTCAAGGAGAGATTATTGTAGGATGACTTTCAACGTATTTGACATTGTCTTTCATAATTGGCTAGCAATGGAATGCAACCTAAATTGACCGGTTTTATAGTAATGGATTTAAAATTGTTACTTGTACTTGTGTGGCATTTACACAAAACATACATGCATATATGTTGTGGCATTGGACACATCAGCTGTGTGAACAGTTGCCGTTCAAAAAAAAAAAAAAAAAAAAAAGCTGTGTGAACAGTTGGTGAAGCAGCAGGAGGTATATCGTATACCACTGGATTATTGCATTTGACCCGACCTGACCCGACCCGAAGTAGTTGTTTGGACTACTCCTGTATTACTCACAGGCATAGGCATTCCCTTAACTGTGGTGTAGGTCCCACATTTTGCAGAGGGTTAGGAACCAATGGAAATGGAGCAGTGCCAAGTGGTCCAGCTTGGTTATAATTAGGATTTTTTGTTTATTCTTTCTAGTTTCTGCCTTTCTGGTAGGGGTGGGGTTTGTCCAAAATCGTTATTTTTATAAACCTAATTAGGTTGTGTGTAGTAGGGATGAGCTCGGGACGGTATCGGTACCGACCGATACCGATCCCGAAAACTCCCTAAACCCAATACCGATACCGATACCGAAAACATACGGTACGGTATCGGTTCGGTATCGGTACGGTACCGGTATGGTATCGGTATTTTACCTTAAAATACCGATACCGAAAATACCGATCCCGAAAACTCCCTAAACCCAATACCGATACCGATACCGAACACCCTCGGTTCGGTACGGTATCGGTACGGGATCGGTTCGGGATCGGTATCGGTTCGGTATTCGGTACAATATGCTCATCCCTAGTGTGTAGTGGGGGGTTATGTGGGCGTTTTGAGCCTCTATAGCGCCCCCAAACACCGCCCCCAGGGGCGCTATATGGTGTTTTCAACTTAATCTGTTTTGTACATATCGGCGTTGTGAGACATTGGGAAAAGAAATGACCGTTGAACGGTCATATGTTTAAAAAAAAAAAATTCAACCTCTATATATATATATATGATATCACATATACTAGACACATTTACACACATACAAAACTATAACCCTCAAACAAATTCAACACATAAACAAATCACCAAAATGTCGTCTCCTCCCTTCGAAGACTCGTTTGTCGATCTATATAAGCAGTTTTTTTCACGATGACGGCGCGGAAGAGGAAGAAGCCGTTACGAGTGCGGCTACGCTAGCGGCTAGCGCGATGCATCATATAAATAATTCCGCCCCACGGCCGATATTGTCTAGGCAATATATAGAGCGAGACCGTATAGCCGCCAATGAGCGTTTGATGAATGACTATTTCAATGAGAATCCGGTTTACGGCCCTGGTATGTTTAGGCGGAGATTTAGGATGCGTAAAAACTTATTTTTTGTGCATCACCGAAGATTTAGAGTCCGCCTATGACTACTTTAAGCAAAAACCCGACGCTAGAGGGTGTTTAGGATTCACCGCAATTCAAAAGGTGACTTCCGCAATACGTGTACTCGCCTACAGGAACACATACGATATCAATGATGAGTATTTGAAGATGGCGGAGAAAACCACACGCGATACCTTGAAGTATTTCTGCTACTGTATTTACAAATATACATATATTTTTTTATATATACATATAGTAGGTACATATTTTTTTTTGATACATTAGTAGTTACATTTTATATATACATTTGATTTTTTTAGGTATATGCCAATTATATGGAAAAAGAGACTTGAGAAACCCGACATGGAGCGACCTTCAACAACTATACGAAGCGCATTTAGAAAGACATGGATTACCCGGTATGATTGGTAGTATAGATTGTCGTCAATGGCGAGGGTATGCCTGTCCAACCGCATGGCGAGGTCAACATACACGCGGTGACCAAAAGGGACCAACGTTGGTTTTACAAGCAGTTGCCTCACAAGACATGTGGGTTTGGTCGGCCTTCTTTGGTCTAGCCGGGTGTATGAACGACATAAATACTTTTCAGTTTTCGCCATTGCTAGAGTATTACATTGCCAGAACAATACCGAAATGTGGGTTTTATGCAAATAATAATTACTACGAGCATGGATACTACTTGGCGGATGGTATATATCCGGAGTATTCAACGCTCGTCAAAACGTTTAGTCAGACACAAGATGAAAAAAGACAATATTTTAAAAGAGTTCATGAGTCTGCAAGAAAGGACGTCGAGAGGTGTTTTGGCATTCTTCAACAACGATGGCATTTTGTTAGAAATCCTTGCCGTATGTGGGAAAAAGAAAGGATTAGAATGGTGATGTATGCTTGTATCATAATGCATAATATGATACTTGAAGACGAAGGAAAGGCAATATGCCCAAACTATGTAGCAGAAGAAGATGTTCCATGGACGCAAGCGACACAGGATGAGAGATTCCAAAACAGTGCCATGTTGCGTTCCAAGGATATACATAACGCGTTGAAGGCGGATTTGGTGGAGGAAGCATGGGCGATTCGCCCGATTCATCACAACCAAGAAGAAGAAGAAGAAAAAGGAGGAGAAGAAGAAGAAGCAGAAGAAGAAGGAGAAAACGAAGAAGGAGACGACGACGACGACTAGTTTTTTTTAAGTATTTGTAACTTTTTTTAAGTATTTGTTGTTTTTTAGTATTTGTAATTTTTTTTTAGTATTTGTAAGTTTTATATATTTAAGAGTAAATGGCCAAATTCGTCACTGAGGTTTGGTTAATATTGCTAGATCCATCCAAAATAAGAATTTTTGACACCTGAGCCACTAAGGTTTGGGATTTAGTGCTAAATCCGTCCAAATTGCAAACTCTGTTAAATATTAACGTTAAATCAAGGGCATTTTGGTCATTTCCTATTTCTTAATTGCAAATTCGTCCCTAAGGTTTGTTCCAAATTGCTAGATCAGTCCAAAATGAGAATTTGTAATGAATTAAAAAAATAGTGAAAAATAGAAAATTAATATATTTGCTGCTCTTCATCATCAACCTCCATGTCTGCCACTTCCTCCTGAAAAATAGAAAATTAATAGATAAGAACCTGTCAATTGGTTAAATAAAGAGCATTATTATCTTGGTTTTATAAAGCATGAGGTGTTGCTCTATGTACAACCATAAGGGCTAAACCATAAATTTGACAAAATTTTGACCCACATGTGCATTGGAGTGACGCCTCAAGCGCGCTTTTTAAAACCAAACCTATTATGTTTTATAACATTATCACATATAATGATAAAAACTAGACTTACATCCTCCATTTCAGCATCTATCTCCTCAGATGTCTGGCCCTGCCGCCTCTCAACATTTTCTTTTGTTCGCATTATTTTCTGCACAAAAAAAACAAAGATCACTTTCATCACTAAACAATTCCAGGAAAGAAACATAATTCTTTTTTGGCAAATTTACCTCTGGCAAAATCTCACAAAGCTTCTTTAGCTTAACCTCCATGAGGGCAATCTGTTTTGAATCATCATTTTGATGTTTAGCACCATTCTGTTCGGGCTTTTGTCCGCCTATTGCAAAATGTCGTTTATCCAGATTTTCAAGAGGCGTGTGCTGCAGGGATTAGGGAGAAAAAGCGAGTATGAGATTTAGTCCAAAAACTTAAAAAAACAACACATGATAGATTGTTTTCTATAAGAAATTGGCACACTTCAAGTTACTTAAGAGTAGAAGAACAGTAAATAAAAAGAAATAAACATATACCTTCGTAAGAAAAAGCCTTTCCGCACGTTGTTTATCTGTACCTCCTATTTTTAATCCGAGTGCGCCCAATGCCTACCATGCAAAAAGAAGGTAAATTAGTAAACAGATAATGTGCATGAATATCTTAGTTTAGTTGAAATTAACAAAGCATTGAGATTTCACTATTTTTTTTAATTCATTACAAATTCTCATTTTGGACTGATTTAGCAATTTGGAACAAACCTCAGGGACGAATTTGCAATTAAGAAATAGGAAATGACCAAAATGCCCCTGATTTAACGTTAATATTTAACAGAGTTTGCAATTTGGACGGATTTAGCACTAAATCCCAAACCTTAGTGGCTCAGGTGTCAAAAATTCTTATTTTGGATGGATCTAGCAATATTAACCAAACCTTAGGGACGAATTTGGCCATTTACTCTATATTTAATGAAAAATAATTTAAACTATTTAATATTCTTATTTAAATAAAAAAACAATAATTAACCAATGATTACCCAATCATTTATAACCCCCTCATAACCCCCCTTCCCACTACACCCTCTTTTTCCATAACCCCGCTTCTATTACTTTTTAATATTTTAATACCATAACCCCCACATAACCCCCACCACTACACACAACTTTAACTACAAACATCTTGTAATAATTACTGCACAAGTACCGTTATATTATTTCCATAACAAACTAATTTTTGTTTAATAAAATGTATCTAAGAGGTTTTTAACTAAAACAATTAAAGTGTTAATTGAAATTAGATGTGCTAGACAATTTCTATAACCGCTTTGTCAAGTAAAAGAATAAAAGATATAGCTTGGCCCAAATGTGTACTTTCTAGTAATTTGTGTTTTTGGTCCTTTATGTTTGATACATGTTTCGGTTGGGCCCAATGAGATGCAAGTTTTTTAGCAGCGAAGTACTTTCTAGTAGGGATGATCTTGGACACATGATAGTGTGTACCAATACTAAACTAAAAGCACCAATTCAAAAGTTGCAAAAAGTGGGCCCCGATAGCGGTACATAAAGTACTTGACACAGGCATTCAAAGGTAAATCAACACAAAATATTGTACAATATCAAACCAAAAATACCGTTTTCAAAAAACGCAAAAAAATGGATATTGAATTGGTACAAAAAAATGACTCAATACAGTACGGTTTGTACTGATCAGTACTGGTAATCGATACCAAATACTCATCCATACCTTCTACTGATTACATATAACCTTATTTTACAAACTTTTATTGTGAGTAAAAACACTATTTACTTTTTAAAATGATTAGTAAAACCAGATTTAAAGGCGTCTCTATGGCTGTAAACGAACTGAACTTTCAGCGAACAGTTCATGAGCCGTTTGGCGGGAAGTTCATTTGTGTTCGTTCGTTTAATAAATGAACGAACATGTACAGAGGCCACGTTCGATCGTTTATGTTCGTGAACGTTTGATAACGTGTTCGTTTGTGTTTGATAGTTTAATAAGGTTTTTAATTTTTATAGTTTGTCTTGATATTCTTTTACTTACATTTAATTTACCCAAATTAATAAATAAACTATTTATATGAGGTAAATATATGTATGTGAATTCGATTTTATAAGAAAGTTAATGTATGTCCGTTTGTGTTTGTTTTCGTTCATGAACATTTTGTTGTGTTCGTTTGTGTTCATTTATGTTCACAACCACTTGCTTGTGTTCATGAATGTCTGTTTATGTTTGTGTGCGTTCATAAACAAATTTAACAAATAAGGTTAGCTATTTTTCCTTACGAATTTGAAGTTTATGGCAATTCTAAGCCAAACATGGTATCAAATACTACGAGTCAAAAGTAGCTCGTTACCTAGAGTAAGGTTGGCTATTTTTCCTTGCAAGTCAAAAGTAGGTTACAATGTTTTGTACATAGTAGCACAAACAGAAGTTTATGACTAATGGAATTTACGTCTATTTTAATTTTCCATTCCCTTTTGGTGCGTCTTTTCTTCCTAAACTCACCTTGGATGATACCTCCCACCAATCAACAACCCATAAAATAAATCAATACGACATCGTTTTCCTATGGGTCATATTAGTGACATGGACCCCATATATTTCTTTGACTGAGACTATAGTACTCTTTTGTTTGAAAGAGACTACACTGCACTCCATCGAAAGTATCGAACCCAACTGTCATCGTTCATAGCTTTATATAGCCCTTTATCACTGTCCATCTACATTCACCTCACTTCTCAAGTCTTTATACCCCCCCCCCCCCCCCCCCCCCCCCCCTCTCTTTTGGACCAGCTAGGCTTGCTATTTGTAAGTTTGTTTCATTTACTTTTTTTTTCTTGGGTTTAGACTAAAAATATACTCGATTCATTTTTTGTTTATTTTATTTTTTCTTTTGCTTGTTTCTCATTTCTTGAATTTGTTTAGTTAATTATTTATTGCATAATTTTGAATGAGGTTATCGAAGTCAACAAGCTTTAGATATGTTATAACAAGTGGAGATATATGTATTAAAGATAGGACAACTACTAAAATGTTTATGTATAATTATGGCTTGTTCGTTTTTGTTTCTCCATTTATAATATTTTACTCAAACCGATTATTAAACGGGACCAGTTTTACACATTACTCATTATAATGGGCCAACAGGTTAAGATCTGACCTTTAATTTACCTTGCAGTGATTTTGTAGACGGGTTTATCAACAAGCATGAGGTTTAAAAGGATTTACTTAGCAAACCTTGAATGGCGTCTTATTGAATATCATCCTCTTAAAGAACATTATGAATATGACGTGTTCTTGAGGTTTAAAATGTGAGTTTTTATATGATGGCGTCTTATTGAATATCATGGCACACAAACACTTTATAAAAGATTATTACAGTAAATTAGATGGTCGGGAAAAGGATTCAAAAAGTCAAACACTTCGGTCTAAAAGTAGAATCAATATTGTTTTCAAGTTGATATAACTCAAAAAAGTTCTCAAAGTCATGTGGTGGTGTGGGTGTATAGGATTATAAATGATAGTCTTACATAGTTTCACACCCCAATCAAGGGTTCAAGACTATAACGGGGAAATCATGTTGGATATTCTTATTCCAATGAGTGTGAATCTTTTTTAGATTTTGCTCTCCTAGTTACATCTACACTGCCACGCTTAGGCTCATTTCTAAGTGTTCAAGACTATTTAATGCAAGACGAATTGTATACGTAGAACCACGATGCGTTAACATTAATTTTTTTGAATGGAGCACACATTAACCATGCTAAAGTTTAATAAATAAAAAACAAACATCCCTAATTACTCAATTTCATGCTAAAGTTTAATAAATAAATTAAAAAAAAAAAGATATTTTTAACTTTAAAATTTTCTTAAGACTCTAAAAAAATTTCTTATGCAAGTACAAGGACCTTTGCAGATCCCCATTACCATAATAAACACTAGCATACATACACCATCGCCATTTCTTCATCATCTTAATTTCTTCTTTGTCTTTAACATTTGCTTTAATGAATTCTGATTTCGATTCTTCCAGTTCCATCGACAATTGGCATGTCGATATCACTCTTCTAGATGACTTTCACGATTACAAAGTTGAAATTGGGAGAACTTGATGGAAGCGGTTATGATGGTACCAATGTTGTGAATGTTGAGGAAAAGCTAGAGAATTATGATTCTTGAAGACGACGACTTTGATGTTGATGATAGCTTTGTCTTTAACATTTGCTATAATGATTTCTGATTTCGATTCTTCCGGTTTCGTCGACAATTGGCATGCCGATATAACTCTAAAAGATGACTTTCACGATTACAAAGTTGAAATTGGGAGAGCTTGATGGAAGCGACGATGATGGTGCTAATGTTGTGAATGTTGATAAAAAAGAAGACAATTATGATTCTTGAAGACGACGACTTTGATGTTGATGATAGCTTTGACAAGGAAGACAAATCAAACTCTGACGACGATAATGGTGGCGGTGTTGATGCTATGGGTGGTCGTGTTGTTAAAGATAGTCGTAAACAAGAAATTCAAACTTTAATTTTAGATCAATATAGTATTCAGATTAAAACAATATATTGCAAATATGGAATTTTTTAGTTCCTTTATCATAATTATATATGCGACTTGTAGTTTCATATCAATGGATATTTTTTCGTATCCGATACAAAGATCAACTCTAAGGAGTAGTGTTCAAGGTTTTTATTTCGATTCATTGTTAAAATCATGAAATGTCAACAAAAAAGTATATGATTCCCCCCCCCCCCCCCCTACTAGGTTTACTCATTGTTTAAAGAATAATGTAATCACGAATGATGTACATGATTTTTAAACTGCAGGTATGAAGTTACTAGTGGGACAAAAATGTGTACGGGTCACCATTTTATACCACTGTGCAAAATACAAATGTATGCATGCATCAAGACGCATGGAGGATATGTTACATATGGAGAATGTGAAACTCCATTATTGTGCCATCATTTGAATGTCGAGCAAAGAATGAGAATCATAAAGTTGGTTTAGTCTCTTCTATCCTTTCGGACCCTAATTCTCCTCCCAACAAAGGTTGAGGTTGAACATCGCTAAACGTATTTGTTAAGAATATTAAAGAATGTTCGTTTTGAATGACACGTTGTGTTAAACCAACATGTGGACTAGAAGATTACAAAAACCAATTGCATATTTTGCTTTCATCAGAAATGACAAACGCAACATTTATTTTATAAATTATCAGAGAAACTAAAATGAATGTTCAATAGAAACTAACAAAAAAAAAAGTAAATTTAAGGGAAATGATATCATGGTTAGGAACTACGAATTCAATTGAACTCAATTCTACACATTCATTTCCTCATGTAAAAAAGCAATCATCAAAAGGTAATAATCCCTCAAAACTCTGTAACAACAAACACAACGGGTTGGTCAAACATTATCCTCCTAAACATGTCTTCTATACCTGTCTTTTTGCAATCCAAAGGAGAGTCTGGGAAAGCACTTGTGTACAAACAAAAGCGATGTATCTATAATCATCTTGCTGTTTGTTTACTCTTGATCAATCGTTTTAGTGTTGCTAACCAGAAGCTGCATTCGTCCCAGTCACTTGTCGTAAGATCAACCTGCATCAATTCATACAAGCTTCACGTTATTCATTTTTCATTTTGGTAATTGTAGAAGTCGCAAGATGCATTTAGGTCGAAACAATTGGGACAAAAGAGGTTGGTTGTCCTGCCAGCATATTCTCTCAACTTCTAAATAACTAATACATGAAACATAATTACAAAAATTACATTTTATAGATAATCTATTTTTATAAACAAAAATATTGAGGATTTAAGCCATTTAAGCACACTTTCAATGAATGACTTTCAACTCATTTGACATTTTTCCTTTACAATTGACTTTTCTATTTTACTAGTTATCAATGAAATACACCTCTACTTTTGTAAATGGTATAAGATACTGCCACTAGTTACCTGGATTTTAAGGGCCGTAGGGAAATCACCACGATCCAATGCTTGACAGAGTTGAACAAGCTTTTCAGAAGCATTTTTGGATATATCACCACTGTTAAGTTTGACAAACAAAGCACCTAATTTCTTTGAGTTGTCATCAATTTCCCGCTTTTTAGCTGGAACAGCATGTGAGCCCCCCATGATTTCTGATGTCTCAGTAAAAAGTCTCGTTAAAGTGGTGATAACTGACCTTTGATGTGCTGCAACACAAACCCAAAACGTACAAGGTGTGTTAAGAACTTCACCACCAAAATTCAAATCATTTTGTATCCAAATCTCTGATAGAAAAAAGATTATAGGTATGTGCAACAGGAAAAGGGTTTAAATATATACCAGGTACATTGGATACATCAGCGGTGTGTATAGTTGGTGGAGCAGCAGGAGGTGCAGGTGGTGGTGTAGGACTGTTTGATTGCATTTGACCAGGACTAGTTCTTTGGACCATTCCTGTATTATTCATGGGCATAGGCACGAATCCCCTTACCTGTGGTGTTGGTCCCATGTCTTGAACAGAAGGAACCAATGGAGATGGAACAGGGCCAAGTGATCCAGCCATTGGTGGTCGAACTTGGTAATTAGGATTAGCATTCACCTGAGACTAGTACACAATCGCGTTTCAGCAGCCGACAAAGATCACACAATTTAGGGTCAAAATTGGATAATCATAGCTTCTGGTAGGAATGAGATTGTCCAGAAAAGTACTTTGTCAAAGATACAAAAGTTTTTATTAAAAAATTACTGCAAAAACGTTATATTACGTTCATAACAATCTGTTTTTTTAATGTACCAAGAGGTTTAATGCATTACAAATACACTTTGGGTGGATTCAGACACAGCTGACATGTTACCTTTAAGTAAAAAAAAATCCTTTTGGATGTTTAAACACTTGAGAAATAACACAACCAAAATCAACCCACTAATGGATTAATGTGCAGAAATTGTCACTACCCAAAAAAGAGATGTTATAGTGTGTGTGTGTGTGTGTTATATAAACACTTACAGCATATAACTGAGAGCCCAAACTAGGGGCCTGCTGGTATTGGTCAACATTTTTCATAACTGGAAGATTACTAGGAACAAATACTTTTGGAGCAGATTGAAATGGTGGTTGTGGAGTGAAACCAACCTAAAAGAATAAAGGTGAAATCATTATATATAAATATATTATATAAAAGAGGTCAACGTAAAACAAGCATCAAAATGGAACAAGTGATGGGGAAAATGAAGCTCAAACAAATATTAGAAAGCAGTTATAAGGTTTAATTATTTACATACCGGTGGAATGTTAGGTGCAGTAGCTGGAACAAAAGTAGTAGGCTGTTGCTGTTGATATTGAGTAGTAGGCTGCTGCTGTTGATATTGGGTAGTGTATGCAGGAGCAGTTGGTTGTTGATAGTTTTGGCTATTATAAGCCACATCATCCTGAAGAGTAGTAGTACCATCAATAGAAGAAATTAGTCAAGGCAGTTTGCTTAGGTTAATTAGAGTTAAAGGTGGCCATTTGACCGGATTTACTTGTCAATGGGTCAAACATGTGTATTAAAAAAGTATCAACAAGTCAAACATGTAGAATTAACAAAATAAACTACCAAGTATGAAAGTGGTCGAAAACTGCCTCAAGCGTACATTTAATGTTTAAAGCTCTAAATCATTTCACTGCAAAATAAGCTTATTACTCGACAAAAATAACTGTTGCAATCACATTTGATATTTGACATTGTATACACACACATAGATATATAGTATTAAAGAAAGTGTCAGGTCAATCCCTGTGCCCAGTCCAACCCCTGCCTCTTTTGCCACCTCTTAATTCAAACGAATGAAAAGTTGCCTCTAGCAGTATGTTTGATTGATCTAAGCCTTTATATAAATACTCCTGGATGATAGTCTTAGCCGATATATATTAATAATTATTTTATTTGCATTAATATTGTTTAGATATAGATGATCTTTTGTAATTGTATACTGATTGTGTTTCCTTGTATTGAGATAGGGTTATCATTGTATTCTCCCTATTTAAAGGGTTGTTCTCTATTGAATAGGATCATCAAAGAATTCTAAACCATGAACACTTTTAGATAGAAAGATAACTTTTGGAGAAAATGGAGCACACAAACACCTGATAATAGTTTCGAGAGGGCTCAACAACTGAATTCTGTTGGTTGAAGCCGTACGAAGATGTCATCGGTAGCTGAGAGCTGCAAGAATCCATTGAACCATTTACCTTTTCCTCTGCAGAAAATCAGCAGCCCAACATACATAAACCCATAAAAGAATACATCTAACTCAAAAAAAAGTAAAAACATATCATAAACATATAGCTCCAAAACCTTGAAAAAAATCAAAATTCATTCAGGTTTACTAAATTCTTAGCTGGTAATTAAGGGTCCCAAAGAACCCGGACAATAAAGTGATACCTGGTTCAGATAACAGAGCGATCCGATCTCGCAAAATCATAAGCTCAGGCGAAATATCTTCAGTGCCCATTAGCTTCAGATATTCCATAGCCGTTGTTAAAAGTCCTTGGCTTGCTAATATTTCAGTGTACTTTTCAACAAGTTTGCATACTGAAACACTGAATCTCTTCTGTCCAGTAGCCAAAGCAAGGACGACAGTTTTCTCCATTAAATCCTGACACACATACACACACATAGCACAGTAAATAAAAAATGCAACCAAATAACCAATAAAAAAAAGCTAAAGTAAACTTTTTACATGATGCTTACCTGAAGAAGGTCAACATAGGATCTCCCTTCATGATCACTTGTGACACTCTTTGACCAAATTTCCACTGTTTTGTCTATGTTTCCCGCGCATATATAACAAAGGGTCGCAGCTAGTGTATTACCAGCAGCTAAGAGTCTAGAAGCAAGGGTGTCACATAGTAAAGTCCAATCCTCCCTCTGTGCAAACTGTTGCATGTAGTAATGAATAGTTATCATTATAAGACAAAAAGAAAGATAGAACTGCTGGGAATATCATATATGAATAACTTACAGTACAGAGGAGGGCAAGTGTCTCCTTCCAAGATTTTAAGGGTCTCGTATTCACTAGGCTAACAAGATCATTATTCACCATTGCAGCAACAACCTGTTGGTCAAAATTGCAAAATTAGACCACTGAACAGTTTATATGAACAAAAACTTGGATAACAAATGTACCTTTAAGTATGGTAAACTACTCTTTCTAAGATATTGATCACGTGTAGTCTCCCACAAAGAAGCACCACCAACTTGTGCAATAACTAGAGCATCTGCCATTTTATTTGCAGCTAAGCACTGTGCAACAGCTCCCTTGTAATCCCCAACAACCAAAGCACGCTGAACAGAATCATCAAATGAAAAGTCAGCATTGTCCTCGAGCGACTCACTTTCCGTTATCAATTCTTCGGTTCCAAAGTGGTTGACCGATGTTGACAAAGGTGTCTCGGGTTTAGGGCTTGGAAGATTGTTAAAAAAATCTTCCCCATTATCACCCAGAAATCCTTCTTTAACTACATTTTCTTTAAGATTTAGAGAGCTCAAATCATGAGGAAGATCATCTTCTGTTGTTTCATTTACTTCTGGTGGTAAAGTGAAACCAAGGTGGTTTAAAAGCTTTGTTCTTGCTGTTTCATCATCTTCAAACATGACCTTCAAGAATCCCCAAGTTTCTCGCTCGTCTTCAGATCTATTTCCGTTTGACAAAAAACCTACATTCAGAATAATAAGTGGTAATTGAGCAGATGACAGTCATTATTTCTTACAGAAACGTACTCAGATTCTTGATATTTTTGTTCACATAGAAGCCTCAATGAGGATCGATCTCCACTCTTCATTGCAGCTTCAAATTCAGATGACGTACTCACTACGTTTAGTTCAGTAACCAAGTCCCGTACATTAACCTGAAACATCATTAGAATTATGGTCTAAGGCTCTAAGCAATGACACGATTTAAGAGGTTGTATGCCTTAAAACGGCCTTTGGCGACGTACAACCCGGTTGACCCATTCCCTGTTGAGCAATTTTTAATGTTCAATTGACCCGTTTGAGATAAAATACAACCCAGTTATTCAACCAACATAGATAAACGAATTGAGATTGCCAAATTTAGATAATAGGAAATAAAATTGCTGGAAAAAAAATGAGTTTAAAAACTGCTAGAAATACCTCGGAACGACCAGTTGGTGAACCAGTTGAGTGAAATGAAACAAGCTTGCCACCAAAACCAAAGGCAACTCCAGCTTTGCGTTGGTACCATTTTGGGGCTTTTAAAGGTGCTGCACAAAACCATTTCAAATAATTAACAACCAAACTACATATATGTAGACAATGAAATACCAAATGAACACGACAGCCCCAAAGCAGATCACATGTGACAGTATGGCATGTGAGTCCTAGATATCCATGCTTTACATATATTTTCACTCATGGTGCGCCATTCTTTTTTTTTTAATTCGGAAAAGGTGCGCCATTTTTTAAAGTTTCGGAAAATGAAAAACAGCTTAGAAACTAAGTATACAAGCAAAGAATAAATATATTCGACTTGAAAGTTGAATATCTGATGGATGTGCGATTATTGGTTTGAAGCTTTTGATGAAGATAAGCTTGATTGAGGTTTTGTTTAGTTTAATTATGAAAGTTAAGAGATTAAAGAAGAAATTGTGACAGAAAAATCAGAAAGAAATCAGCTGAAGATATTGTTTGGTAGGATGATTGGTGGAGATTTGTTTATTTATTTGTTTCCTTACTAGTAAGAGTAGAATTAGCTTAGGGAGCAAGTTAGGTGTTTAGTATAAATAGAGGATTTAGGGTCTAAGTAAAGTGTGATTTTCGTTGTTAATATTAACTATTAAGTATCGTGATCTTGTGATTTGATCATATAAAACCGTGGGTGTTATTTGGTTTGCTCAATCCAGTTATTTTAGCACATTTACTTTACCTTTTAACACTTATAGTCAAACTTAAAAAATGAACATGGTACAAGCATACAGAAAGTGAACTACTATTACAAGTCCATACTTCAGAGTTCAGAGCCTAAGCTTCAGCGAAAATGCAACCTCAGACACTCAGATGTAATTTTTAAACCTTAGGACTAAAAGGATAAATGGTCCAAACCACGGGGATGAAAACAGAAGTTTACTCTTACAAGAGTAATTGTTATAGCATGACATAAAATATTTCTTTATTTAGCAACTATCTGGACATGAGCTCAGTCTCTATATTTCTTACTTATGTCGATCTCTTTTCTATTTTACCTAATGGAAAGCAACCACATCTTGTTGGTCTAAAACACCAGACCTGCAATTCGGATGGCTCCAATAGAGCAATAGGATACTAGACTTTCATCTGTTGCAATAGAAGAAAACTTGGCTATCTAAATATGCTTCAGAGTTCATTAAACAAATAATAAAAAGTCATATGAGCACAATTTGGCAAGTATATCAGTCATTTGAGTAACCACAGATGCTTTAGAAATATTATAAAAGCTCAACTGCAAAAAAGACCATGAAGAAATCCTTTACCTGAGACTAGGTAACTCTCACCGACGCCATATCGAGCACAAGCCTGCAGAAAGGGTATATGTAAGCTACCATAACAGTAAAATTGATACTATTAATATGACTTTTAACCATGTTCTCCTACGAGGAATATTGGGTAATGGGTACAAAAAATATCAATTCTAAGCAACAAGAAAAAAGATCAACAGCTCCATGACAAAACTGTAATAATGTAAAACGCAACTCAGACCAGAAAATAAACATGGCCGGACATTACTGGTTAAAATGAAATGAGTGGATGTTAAAAAGCATACATATGGCTTAAAATTAGCTAACCTCGATATTATATATACCAATTTTTCCATCAAACGAAGATGCAGATATAACTCCGGGTATCTTCGGGTACCAGTGCACATCAAAGTTCCAGTTGGTTCCAGCTGGAAGTTCAGAGACAATCTGCACAAGTTTTTTCATCAGGATATCTCGGATTTTAGCCAGAAAGAAAATTAGAGTATATTTATAAGATGTTAATTGTTAAAAAACAAAATCGTGTTTCAAACAGCTAACAAAGAGGTTAACAGACCTCGGCTGAATTAGTGTCCCAGCAAATAGTGCGGTTATCTTTAGCACACGTAAGCAAATAGGTACTATCATTAGGACACCATGACATTGCAACAACACCTGTACATTGATTTGTTAGAAAACAAACACATAAAACAGAGAAGATATGGTTCACGTTTAATATCTACATACACACACACACAAGTTTTAATAAGAGTGTGCATTTGAAAAACAATGGATGACATTACAGCTAAAACAATTTTCAATTAGTTTTATGCAGATTTATGTTATGGTAGAATCATGGTGTCTGGCTGTTTACCATCATACCTTTTGTGTGACCTATCAACTCCCGTAGTGGAGACATTGTATTCCGCATATCCCATATCTGCATAATATAAGTTTGGAATCTGTAAATTAAATGGATAACACATTTGTGTGTAGATAATGAAAGGGACAAAATTGGTACCCTCAATGAAGGTGAACTGTCATCATCTGAAGCAACAATAAGTTGTGTGGCAAAATCTGGGTGCCACTGCAAAACTGAGCATCGTCTTCTATCTGAATCTGAAAAACTGTAAATTGTAAAGTTATTACATAACTACTCAAAGCTTCAGGCTTCAGATCAGCATTACATCGCATAGCCATTATGCAAAGTTTGTGAAATTTACCTTATACTGGGTTTTTGCTTCCTCAGGTCCCAAACCACTAAAACAACAAACAAAATGTACAATCATTTTTTCTAAATTGAATTTAGCTTAAAACTGATCTCAATTTTGGTGCGTACCAGTTGTTCCATTAACAGAAGTGGATGCCAAGATAGGTTGAACCTTCTTATTCCATGATAAGAATGATATTTCACCCTGTGTAGCAGATCCACTGCCCTGCAAATAGAGGTTTATCACTCAAAATATAAAGCTAAATGCTAAGTAGTGTGTTTGTAGTATATGACTTCAATAATTCATATGAAACATAAAAACACATATGAATAGAATTGTAATAATCATGTTGTTCATTTATAGACTCAATACTGTTACCTTGAAAGGCGGAAAATGTGTAGGTTCCGTTGGTTTAGCAATATCCCATATACAGATGTCGCCTTCTTCAGCACCAGAAGCAAGATGATTTGGTGAAAAAGAACTAAATTCCAAACCACGAACCTGAAATAAAAACGCGGCCGAATACAGCCATTAAAGGTTATCACTAAATGCCAAGTCTAAATGAGCCAACAATTAGCTATTACATTCCAAAAACAAAACAACGAAACATAAAAACTTACAGGCCCTTTGTGTCTTGATAGGGTTTGAACAATAGAGCTTTCACTTTCCTCAGAGCTACAGTAAATAAAAACAAAAGCTAATGAGATGCGCATACTAATTTCCTTTACATCATGAATAGCATGACAAACCACAACACCACTTCAGATTTACAGAGCAAAAGCTCCATAGTCTAAGATATAAATTTCCCATACAAAGAGAAGATTTCCACTCTACACAGATAGAAACAGGTAGCACGTTTATTAATACTTTGACAAGGTTTATTTCCTATATTTTGTATCTATGTTTGTAGAAAGTTGAATGGTTGGTTAAAATATCAAAGCATCATTTATAAACCTAGAATGATGAAAGGGGCATAAAGGTAAACATCTGGTACCTTCCTACAAAATGGAAAATATTATACAAACACAGCCTCCATTTCCAAAGAGACTGAAATTAAATTTTAACAAGCCTAAGGAACATAACTAGCCCCATTAAACATCATATAAGACCCACAACAGTAGCAGTAGAATTATCCCTCAAAATTGAGAAAAAATAGTTTGGTCATTGGCACACATCAGAGATCCACATTCCCCAATATGTGTGTATAGATAATCCTTACAAGAATCTAACATTAACATTAGAAGAAAGCACAAGAAAGATTCACAAAAGCTCCAACTTATGAGTAAAAGATATTGTTGGGCTGGTGTAGTCTTCGGCCCAATGGTCTAGGCGATAATTAGAAGAGGAGAAGGCTAGGGTCCGGCCGTCCCTAACCTTAATGAGCCTAGTTTGTTAGTTGCTAGTTTAGCAAGATTAGCAAAGGGATTAACCCTAATTCTAGCCTATAAATATATCCTATGTACTAGTAATTCATTATCACTAAATAACACTGCGACCAAACCATGTAAAATATCTCGTGTTCGTTTATTGTTCCCTAAGTTGTTAGTTAGTCTGTTGCTCGTTTGATCCTAATAGATATGTGGCACTTCTTCTACCAACTGAGGGAATATTGTAGAACAACAAACAACGCTGGCATTACTCTACAATGTTACCAGATTATTCACCAAGCCATATCACATTACCCGATCAAACCTCTTACATTTACAAAGCGTTTTGATCAGTTACTCATGTTATCATACTTAATCTCAGAAACCAGAATTATAGTGTAATGGAACGGACTACATATGCAGCCGCCCTAATGATGATAATGTATCTGTTTTATCCGTACAGTCATAACAAACTCATAATTCATAAACAATATTATATTTCATGGTTGAAAAAATCCCGCCTAGCCTCCGATTTATCGCTAGTCAGAGGTTCATCCAATTAATCGCCAGTCAGTGGCTGTCTAGCAATTCCAACCAAATTCCGGCCAAAATCTGTAAAACATGCCTACTTAAAAAAACTACATATAAAATGTGTGTGTATAACTAAAAGTTACATATAAAATCTCAATCCGATTAATAGCAATTAATCCCTACTCCGGTTAATTGCTAGTCCTGACTAGCGCCTATGGATTCTTACAACCGTACTATATTTAGAATAAAACCTATAACAATAATAATAATAATAATAATAATAATAATAATAATAATAATAATAATAATAATAAGCAGTAGTAACTAGTAAAGTACCTGATGAGTAGTGCAGGGTTCCAGATACCAATGCTGCCATCAACAAGACCACCAGCTATAACACCGAGTGAGAACTCTTCTGAGCCAGACGACGGTGATCTTCCCCAAGACAACCGGTTAAACGGTTCGGGACTGGATACAGAACCGAGTAACGGAAGTTGACGATCGTCCGATTGGAAATCAAGTTGGAAGATCTCGAGATTAGCGGACGAACTGAACGACATGTCCACAGCTCCGGCCATTGTGCCGGCGGCGAGGAGCGGCGCGTCAGGGGCAAACGCCACCGAGGCTGATCTAATGGCTTCCTTTATGCAGGGAGATGTATCCATGGTGTGATTGGAGTGTGAGTGTGATTGAATTGGTGATTTGGGTTGTGAAATTATTATTAAGGGTTAGGGATGTGATCGGAAAAAAGGAGTTATGATTTTCGTGACGAGAGGAAGACTGATCTGTCTCTCCGTTCACTCAACTTCTTGTGTAATTTTCGGTCAATTGAACTGAATACGATTAATAATTTAGTTTTAAACTAGGATGTTGGCCGATGTCCGCGCGTTGCGGCGGCAAAATTTTTATGACAACGTTATGGTTATGGACTTATGTCACCCTAATATATACATTACATATATTAGTACTGTTTTGTGGGTGTTTGAAGCGTGTTAATATATATATATATATTACGTATATTAATAGCGTCTTGAATCACATTCATGTTTTATGCTTACAGGACTGATTTATCATACAAAATTTGATGTTTTGGTCTCGTCTTCTGGTAGCATGAGCGTTGGTTATCAAAAGTCATGTTTTGTGCTCACTTTTTCAGGCATCCAATATGGTTTCCAAAAGGTGGTTGTTCTTTGGGACGACTATTCCAAAAGCCTTGCTTTCTTACCTGAGTATAAATAGGCGATATGTTAATATGATAAGAAGAATATGAAAGTTGACTTCATCAGTATGACTTCATCAGTATGACTTCAAAGTAGCTGAAACTATTTCATATCTTCAGTGACTTTGAAGTTTTATTGATTAAATCATATCATGACAAACATACGTCGTTGGATAACACAAAAGTATTGTATATGGGTCGGCCTAGTAAATCAGCATACCTTCAACTATTAATGTAACCTCATAAAGCATCTTCAATAATATTATGAACTTAACTTCTAGCTTCAGGCATTCTATTTTATTAAAAGTACGTGTTATATCCAGACATCGTATCATTATTAATTTGACCATTACATCTGGTTGTATAATTAGATTGGAACCCATTTTAGAAGGAAGTTAATGAGCGTACGTTTATCTTAAGAAAAAGGTTATTTTGATAAAATTATCTAGATTTCAGATTACTTCTAAATTTTCCTAAACGCTTAAGAGTTATCGAACTCATGGATAATTGAAAAGAAGCTAGAAACCTAAGTTGTTCTTCCTGGCACTTATTTTAATTAGGCATGGCATGCGAATGAGGATTGACAGCTTACCTGACAACTGTGGTAAAGCCTTTTTGGTTGTTGCCTTCTTTAAGTCTAGTGTTGTTGGTTGCATTATGATTGGATCTTGTGCTTTGTTCACGGTGATGTTACCATCTTTCTTGACAACAATGTATAGCAACTTTGGTTTTTCTTTTTTTGAACTGATTTGCTCTGGCAGGACCTTAGGGTCTTTGTTTCCAAGAGTTAGTACCATGTAAGAAAGTTGTGTGTTTAAACACGTATAAAGATAACGAAATATGCCTAAATATTTACAACCTATTTTTCAGTTGACTATGCACGTGTCAACAAAGAACGTGGACACTTGGTGATTGAATTAAGGTGTGGAGGTTGACTGACTTCTATTGTTATAAGGTAAAATAAAAGATACTTCTCTTGTAGAGGTAGACCGGTAGTTGTTTAGAAAAAAAATAATGGACTTGACACATAAGCTAACTCTAAGCTCAACTAAAATGCGCAATAATTTTTTTGAGGAATGTTATACATGTGAATAGTATATTGTCTATGATTGATTATTAAAAGATGTGTAGTGGGGGTAGAATTTTGCGCCCCTTCTCTAATTATATTGGCTCAATCATCTGGTGTCACAAAAACGCCCAAATTGAGCGCTAAAAATATCACGCCCAAGACAAAAAAAAAATAGCCCAAAAAGCCAAGGGGCGATGCACCCGGCCTTCTTAAAGCAATTCACGCCCATTTTACCACACCACTACAGTATTCAGGTGGCCTAAGTGTGAAAATAGGATTTTCATCATCTTCCCCTTCTATTACCCCACCCCACCTTTATTTTCAATTGTTGCCATTGATTAACTTTAATCAAAAGTGCTTTTGCTATTTACATAAGAGGTAATAATTTGTACCTTAGACCCGTGTAACATCCACCTGTATAAAACCCAAAAACCACCCACCTCTTTCATTTTAAAAACACACACACACATATATATGTATAGAGAGAGAGAGAAAGACAAACAGACAGGGAGAGCCGCAGAAAGAAAGACGGGGAAGAAGATGGAGAGCCAATCACTACTCCTGCGCAACACCACCAAATCGGCGCCATCTCCGTTTGAAAAACCACTTCTGAACTCGAATCTACCCACAATTTCCTTTTTTCACTCAAACGAAATCCAACTCCTCTCCACCAGCACCACAAAAACAACAAAGACGAATGACCAAATCCTTTGTTTTCCCAATGACGAACTTGAACGAAGAAAAGAAAACCAAAAGAGGAAACATACCTAGTCGAAATAGATAAAGAAATCAACGACGTTCGTCTTTTGTTGTTGTGTTGCCACTCCTATGGGCTGTGAAACTTCTGGCGTTTGGTTTTGGGTTTTTCTCCAAAATAAAGTGATGGAGTGCAAATCTAGAACAATAAATGATTAGTAAAGAAAAGACATCGACTTATGAAGTTTAAAAATCTTGAAAGTAAAATTACAAATATACCCATAACAGTCTTCTAGAATCTGATGTGGTCATCACCGACCATGGTTTTTAAGTTATACATAAATTTGGTGATGTGTAACGTAGTGGTTGGTATGCATGAATGACACATCTGATGAAACATTATTATTAGACCGGGTGTAGTGGAGAGGAAAAGTGGGTGTGGAATGCCTCTCAAAACGCCCCAACACTGCCCCTCAGAGTATTTTTGTTCTTTTTTTGCCTTGGCGTGAAAATTTTAACGGGGTGGAATTATCCACTTTTTTTAGGGTCAATTAGATCCTTCCACTTAGAGTGGAAGGCGTGGTTTGTTCTGCCCATTACATGTGGTCTTATGATGAAATGAAAAAAAACAGTAAGAATACGTCTCGACGGAGATGAATGGTGGTAAAAAGGAAGCAGTGGTGGGTCGAAAAGGTGTTACGTGAGTGGTCGGGTGAGGTTATGAACACAAGTAAAGATAAATAGGTAAATTTTTCATTCAGCGTCATTTTGAAATTTCAGTCATGTGTCTCATTCCTTTTCAAGCTACTATCATTAAACTATTGTTTTTAAAAGGAAATATAACGAGATCAGTAGGTCTGGAATGATTTAAAAATTCGAGTTTTTTATGTAATCTATTTCATAAAAAAACAAATATATTAAAGACATTTTATTTCTCATTTGCCTTTCCAAATATATACATATGAATTTGTGTTAATTAAAATTTTACACCGAATTATTGTAAACTGTATATTTTTACGCACTATCACCATCATGCCATTTTACACTTTCTACAAAAGAATTTTTACATGGATCTTGCGTGTCGAACAAAGTTAAAAGGCTGGTAACGGGTCGCCTAGGAAGACATTGGGGATTTTTTTTATATTTTACCCTTTGACCCATTACCAACAAAATAAAATTTAAGTCAACTCATTTTTTTTGTACTAGAAGGTTGAAATCACCCCAATGATGCACAAATCGTTGGTAGGCATCCACATAAAAGAAGCCGGCGTCATAACCTGTTATCAATCAGTTAAAATAATCAAAAACTGTGTATTCTAATCTATAATCAGTCCATCATTCTATTACTTGATGTTCTATCCACCACATAAAGTATTTCATCTTTTGTATGTATTGATAACACTAATTATGACTGGAACATTTGAATCTAACACAAACAAAAAAAAGGTAATTTTCTCAAGTAACAAAAAATGATTCATTACTAGGTGCATGATAAAAAAATGACCTTGATAACAACTCGTCAAAGTATTCATGACCCAAGTGTTCTTCTGTTGAAGTGGTTGGAGTTGACTCGTGCAAAAACCCTTCTGCCATCCATAACGAAACCAGTTCCTCTTTGTCAAACAAGAAATTCTTGGGGAATAAGGTGTATGCAAATAATTGTTTTAAACGTGCAGAAAGATCATGGTAGCTTAGTCTAAGGGTCGGGACAATTACATCATCTTTTGACCTCCATCTCACTTTCTACTATTTCCCTCCAAGAAACTTCATTGTGTTTAGTTCTTAGTGATCTCTCGATTGATATTAAAGCCAAAGGCAAGCCATCACATTTTTTCACAATAGCTTTGCCATGTGGTTTGAGTGACATATGTGAATCAAGTTTATCTACACCTAATGCATGTAGAGCAATAAAAAAAGAGCATCTTCATGTGACAAGATCTGCAATTTGGTTAGATGATCGTAACCCAATTGTTGGAGCTATTTGTTATGATGATTTTACTTCCAGGAGCACATGCATGCAATGGGCCAACAAGTGTTTCCCAATCCTCATAACTCTCACTCCACACATCATCTAACACCAATAGAAATCTTTTCCCCATTGATGACTTATAAGCGCTAGTTGAAGCAGATTTATATCTGCAAAATCTTTGTGCACCTCAAAGATAACTTGACTTATACCAAAGCTATCAAACTCTTCAGAAACACAAACCCATGCCTTGAGTTCGAAGTGATCCTGAACTAGCTTTTCATCATACAAATGTCTAGCTAGATGCATTTTACCAACCCCACCCATACTAACTATGGGAACAATGCTAAAGTTCTGATCACATTGTTCGCCCGACAATAACCTGTGGACTAATGCCTCTTTCTCCGCTCCCCATCCAACAATAGATGCATGAACAACGAAGGTTTGTAATCTTCTATTTATATTTTCTGGCCTAGTTTCCACCTTCACACTCAAACCAACAATAGCTTTCTCCTCTACTAGATCTTTTAATTTGGCAGTAATACTATCTAACTTGTCATGTGTCCTAGTAACCCATGAGAAACTCGTGCAACAACTTGGTAACAGGATTAGCTTTCTCACCTTGCTGGTAATGGCTTCTGATCCGCGGATGATCTCGCTATGCATAACTTCGGTTGCGAAATCATCGAGTACGTCATCTATGTCATAAGCCAGATGTTGGAGATCATGCAGCCACCTTTTCACAGATTTACTGGTCAACTCCTTGTGAGAAGCATCAGTAAGTACATCTTGGATTTGGTTTAACCATCTCTGCCATTTCTTGATCTCAGCATCGATTCTGTTATATCGAGTAACGTTTCTGACAGCTGCAGAGGCCAGCTTCTCAAAGACCACACCCAGGAAAGCAGAAAGCACTAGTTCAGCCATCGGTTATGTAGATCTGGCATCTATCCTGCATATATTTCAACACCATAAATCATACTGAAGTTGACTTTGACTACTTAATTTATTTATTTTTTTCTGTTTACACCAGTAAATAAAATAAACAATTTATAAAACCAAATAATCATTAAATAACAATATATATTTGTATCAATCTTTTCTTTCAAATATATTTTACTCAACTAATAAATCACTACTTAGGGTTTTTTATATTTGAATAAAAAACGATAAACATAATTTCATAGGCAGAGATTTATTCAAAATAATAATAATAATAAAAATAACAATAGAAGAGAGGCAAGGGCTAGTATCATTACCTAAAGAGGTCTGAATCTGTTGGTGTTATACACAGCAGCGATTGTTCGAAGGTCATGGGGCGGCTGGAGACATTTTTGGTCTGCGGAGGAAAAAGAGAATATAAGCGATCGGTGGAGACCTAAGTTAGCTGGGTCATATGGGCCGGACAAAAGTCCACACTCGACCCAATAACAAGCACCAGAAAAAGAAAGAAAAAAACGATAGTACTCACGAAATTTGAAATAGCCCATCTCTATTCTTTACTCATCGAGTTTCACCACACAAGTTCATGATATGTATTTCACCCTGGAAAAAAAAGTTTCTTTTCGTATTATGTTATTTATCATTGTAATTTTTTTTTATTTTAAGATGGTTTATTTCTTCATTTATGACTGTCAAATTACATTAAAACAGGCAGACGGACAACAAGTTGCGCCGCCACACCTTTAAACATTCTTTGTATTTACAAAATAACGTTTAAAATACTGTGTTTAACGCGGAACCAAGTGAAACATATTTTTATAAAAGTTTCGAATATGCCGGTAAAGACTTTCTTATCTTTATCTACAAGTTTATATAAATTCGTCTAGAAACTGAGTTGTGATTTTTTTTACATTGTAGATGATTCTGTAGAACATATGGCGTTATGACGTGCTAAATTTTTTCTACGTTTTCATTCAAAACCGATTTATATAACATATTATTAGATTTTTATTACATTGGCAAACAATATATTTATTTTTATATTTGACTATAGCGAATGAGGTAAAGTTAAGAACCAAGCATATACCGACCGAAAGACATTGGTACCATTATTTCTATTATCACAGTCGGTATCGGTATTCGTTTCTATTGTTTTCGATTGATGAAAAGTTTTATATTTCGATAACTATAGCAAGTTCCAGTGCTAAAACAAACCGAATCGATACCGGCTGAATTCTCACCGCGAAACTCTGGGGATATCACTAATTAATAATCATGGTACAACATACCATTTGCTAAATTAAAAACAAATCATTTTTTGGTGATACATCTATGGACATGTCATGATAATTTATCACATATAGTCGTGATTTATTTAACATTATCCGATAAGTTACAACAGCAATAGCTCTTGAGTGGCTTTAGTTTGAGACAGAATGAGCATAACAGAGAACTCCAAATGGGAAGACATGTTACTTATTTTCCTTCAGAATGAACTGCAGGAGGCTGGAAAGCCGTAGTGCGCTAGCGCTAGCGACTTAGCGCAAATATCGCTACAAATCATTTCGCATAATAATTAATAACTTAAACAGTTACACCCATGCAGTCAAGTGAAGGACTTATGCAAAGCTCCCAAGAGAGGAAACAATAGATGAATTAACCTGACAAATGTGTAACGTAATACAAGTTAAATTGCGACGTCCTATTTTTAGAATATTATTAAAGAGTAACATGTTATAACAAAAAATGTAGTTGTGTAAAACTATAAAAGTTATATACTGAAAAGAAATACTGGATCACACAAAGCCAATGCTATTAAAGATTGGAAGTCAAACTTGCCACAATCCTCTGAGCCCCTTTCCTAGAAAGCAGTCACTACCTGAGCCACGGAAGATGCTTTTTGACCACTAGCACTCGTCCCTGCTAACAAAGTGATAAAATGGTTAGTGTCTTAAACCTGCCATCCCAACAAAAAAATGACTAAAAATGACCACCCAAAACGGGTCAGGTAGGGAGGACCAATCCAACACTGTTTTGACTCAATAATCAAAATCAACGTAGGAATTAAGATTATAAACAAAAAATACTTCTTCCTAAAGTAATTCTTATATTAATTTTCCAATTTTTACCCATTTAACAAGTCGGGAAATCTAAAATAAACCCAGATCAACCTAATTGTTAGGTAAACAGGTCAATAATACTTCTACCTTTAAAAATAACCGAAGATACATAACAAGTTTAAAGATAATATAGCCACTTATGACTGGTTTACCTCCTGATGAGGAGGTGACCATACAGATCTATCATGAATCAGCCAACTGCAAACGTGGAACTATATTCATCGATTGAAGTTCCTGCAATGAATAAACACAGAGTTAATACCATATACTAAAACGAAACAAAACCACAAAATGTGACGAACAGATAAAATATTCTGCTCGCGGGATTTTGAGTTTACCTGAAATAAAAGCTTGCAAGCATATGGTAGTTTCATGGCTGAGATATTTTCTCCATTCTTGCATGTGGAACACGTCCTAGTTTTCGTTTTGTAATTTATGTATCCTAGTAACCCACACTTTCTACAAACCTGCAGGTAATAAACAAGGATAAAGCATAAAGATTATGACATCAGCAGGCATTAAAATCATCATAGTTCTACATATACGTTTTATAATGAAAAGTTTATACATTATGACAAAATCGTCACTACTAAAATTAATATGAACATAGGTGATGTACCTGAACTTCGAAAGGATCGCTAGAGATCATTAAGCGCTCATAAATCAGATTACTTGTTCCATAGGCAATTAAACAATCTCGTTCCATTTCCCCCACTCGCAGACCTAGGCAATAATCATAATTATTATTTAAAATCAATAAGCAATGTAATGTCAAACATACTTAAGAAGAATATTCTCACCTCCATTTCTGCTTCTTCCTTCTGTGGGCTGTCTGGTTACGAGTGTGCGGGGGCCCATACCTCGAGCATGCATCTTATCGGACCTTATATTTGTATAGAGTTCAATTAGTCATTTGTAACTGGTGATAACAAAGCTATAGTATATGAAGCAAATGATATAAAACAATGCAAAATCTCCAGAACTAACTTCATAGAATATAAATATGTGACATTTAATCTTCCTGAATAACCCCACTACAGTAGAAAAATGAGTAATAACTGATTTAATTAATTACCATACGCTTTAGTTTCTGGTAGTAGATCGGCCCCATGAATATAAATGCTTGTAGGGGCGTACCAGTGATACCTGAAATACAATGATGATATATAAAATGTTTGTTTTACAATTAAGCACTATAAAAGATAAAATTCCTTCACATTGTAGCAACATGATGTGCAAAAAGACGCGGAAAACCTGAATATAGGATATCCTTCCCGTTGTAGCAAAAGCCATGCTTCACAAAGGTTTCTCATGGACATATATGCTTACAAAATCCCCTACTTTGCCTGACCTCCACAGCTTTCTCATTCCATTTGCAAACAGCTACAATGTCATTCAAATGAGAATTTAAATATCAAACCAACGACATAATTTAAGTAATAAACAAAGATATCAGCTAGCAATATTTATGAATGGAACCTGTGGCATCCTATGCTTGCCCAGGATAAGCCCATTTAATATGACAAGAAATGAATTAGAATATACAGTTATAGACATGGTTTTTTACTTTTTTATACATGTTATCCAAGTTGCATCAAGGTTGTATCTTCACAATATAGAAAAATAAATATCAATATATCAGACCATGAAAGTAAAGAAATACCAAGGAAATAATAGGGCCTTCCTCTTCATCAGTTGTAACATGTGTCATCAGAGCGAGATTTTTCACCAACCCACAAGCTTCACCTTCAGGACTGTCACATGGTCAAAGCATGCCCCACTGTAAATGAAAATTTCAACAGAGTGTTTACAATTTGATCAAACTAAAAATTTAAAGGTGAAACAGCAGCTTAAGGTTGATATTGGGAGTACTTGACTGGGTTGTAGGGCCCTAGGCCCTAGGCCCACTAACTTTCCTTGACTTTTCAAATTGCGGTGAAATCTTGGTCATGGCACCAAATGCTCCAATGAAAGATAGTCTTGTAACAATATGTTACAAGTGCATTTTTAGTTTCATTATGTAAATAAAATTTTCATAATATATATTAGAAAAAAGGAAAATATCTAGTAGAATGCTTCTAATCTTGGTTTAAAAAAAGTGTGCCTGAGGTGTGAGGCGCATGGTAAAACGCCTTTTTATGTCTGAGGCGCTCATCTACATGAGGCACGCCTGAGGCGACAATATCAGGTCAAACTCAGGGTTTATTTGGGTCAACAGTCAAAATCATGGGTTTTTTTAAGATTTTTATGTGTGTTTCAGCTTCACTGTATGTTTTAATTATGTTTTTGAAGTGTTTAAGCGTGTTTTATAATTATGTTTTTGTGTTTAGGATTGATTAACAAGTAGAATACGTCGTATTGACTTGTATAAATATTTTTACCTTGGGCGCCTCACATATGTGAAGCTCTCGCCTCACGCCTAAGCTTTTTGAACCAAACTGCTTCGGAGCGCCTCAAGCTTTTTAAACCAAGTTTCTAATAGCTATTAAGTCTGCAGCATGAAATCTGTCATGGTTAGAATCATGGTCAGTTAACTAAAGATCAACTTAAAAAACAAAATACTAACTGGCATTGTCATATGGGTACAAATAACACAAGTGATTCATGATTTATAAATATTTATATATATGGAACTCTGGAATTGTGAGTCACAAGATGGATATAACTAAATAATAGTTCAATAACTTGTTTATATGAAGAAAAAAAAACACATTAAAATAAACTGTTAAAAAACTAATGAGTTGAGAACTTAATTTACCCAATGAGATGCCAGATGAAATTGATTAGTAAGACATAATTTGAAATCAGTTGTTGTACCAAAAGTAACCTTCTTACTATATTGTTGTTGAATATATATAAATAAAACCATGCTTGGAGATCAACCTATTTAATGGAAATTCCATCCACTCATTTGCTTTCTAATAGGCTTCCTTGGGTTTAAAATTAAAGTATTATTCATCAGACAACACAAAATACTAGCTGACAAACAAATATTAATTGGCATTCTCAAAATTTAAGTGAATGATGATCTCCACACATTCATAAATTAAATACTACAAACAATCTCACTTCACCATTTATTCTCAACATATTCAGAAATAAATAAACAGATAAATCAGTAAGCATGCTCATGTTAACAACCAGATATTGTGATCATATTCAAAACTATTTGTTCAAAAAAACCAATGTAATTCAGTTATATAATTCAAAATCATTAAAGAGAGAGACCTTCATATTACTCCATGATTGAGGGGACTTCATATGTCGATACAGGGGATATGGGAGATGAGGGGCCAGTAACAACCTCTTTTACTGCATCTTTCTTTCAAATTTGGGCAATTGCCCCATATTATCAAACTCAAAAGTGAAGGCAACAACAGTTGTGGTAGATCCATCATGTTTGGGCAATGCCAAAAGCAAAGATGTTGAAGGGAGGTGAGGTGCTGGGGATGTGACAATTTATTCAGATTAGGACACTTGTGAAAAAAGAGATGCTGCAGGTGTTGGAGTCCTATTGTAAATGATTCTAGTTTCTCAAATTCATTTATTTCTAGATAAGTAAGAGACGAGGGAAGAAGATGAGAAAAATGACTAGAACTACTCGCTCCACCGTCACCGTATAAGTGCAGATGGACAAGTGAGGTTGGAAAATTCTGTGGACCCCACTCTGAGATGGGCTTCTTCAACTTCCCTATCTTTAAGTAACACAATTTGGGAGGCCAAAACCCACGAGGAAAAGAAGCATCTAGACTTGGACAATTTATTATTGATAGTTCATTTAATGAGGACAAACCAGAAAACTCATTGTCAGGAAATGACTCCAGGCTTTTGCAATTTAATACGCTCAACGTCGTCAAGTGAATAAAGTAGTCCAATTCCACGATTGATTTCAGATTTGCCCAAGCAACTATCTTTACATTTTCAAGAACCGACATGATGCTTTCGTTGTTGTTGTTGATCATTGGACCTCCCCACTTCCTTTCCAACAGTTTCTCACAATAACTAATGTCAAGTGACTTAAGCCTTTGCCCTCTTGTTGGTAAAGAGATAACTGTCACTGAACTACAATACCTTATACTCAACGTCTCAATGCCAATGGGACAAGTGCAGCACTCCATACTCTTGCATTTATATATTTCCAATATTCTAAGAGATGTTAGGAGGTTGTTCCTACAATCATCCCCCTCCTCTTCTTTCTCTCCTAAACTCAACAATTTATCACAACCAAACACTTCCAATTTCCTTAACTTCACAAGAACCTTACTCGCAGAGGCTTCTGATTCCCACAAGTATCTTATTTCATTACAATACTTGATGCTCAACTCTTCAACTGTACCAAGATACTTTATAACACCTCTCCATATCACATCATTAAGCCCTGAAATACCATGTATATCCAACTTGGTAATTGCGGAAGCTACTTGAACCAGCATTCTTAACACACCGTTACCACATGTAACGACTTTTAGAACATTCAATGAAGGTAGTGCTTTAAGTGAGACTTCACCCAAATTAGGACAATAATGAATGTCTAGAACAGTCAATGAAGGTAATGCCTCAAGTGTGACTTCAACCACATTAGGGCAATCCCTTATAAGAAGCTGTTTCAGGCATGGAAACACAACCCCGCTGTTCATGGACCATTTCTTCCACCCGCACATACTTCTAAAACTTAAAATTTCCAGTGAATGAAATGCGCGGCCGGTACCAAGTATCTCCAAACCCACAACTTCCACCTTGTTTAAGTCGTCAATAAACAACTCCTTAAGTAACGGTAGTTGCCCAAGTGGTGGCAGATGTGTACATTTTTCACAGCCACTTATTGTCACATGCTTCAAATGATGAAAAAAAGAATCCCCAACCCAATCTGGGAATTCTAATCCCCCATACGACCTAATTTTCAGGTGTATTAACCTATCATTACTAGGCTTGAGCTCTGTTAGGACCTCCTTTTCAAGCACTTCATCTCTTGAACCATATGACTCATCGCTCCATACAAGCTCTAACTCACTAAGCCTCTTTTGTGAAAAGTTCACCTCACGTGCATGAATTGCATTTTGAACTTTGTCCAAACCTAAAATGGAAATTTTCCCGCAGAGATTATTGAATTCTTTAAGTTTGGCTATTTCAAATCCACTTCTACCTCCAGTAATGATTTTCGAGAGAGTTTGTAGGCTTTTCAACTCACCAACCTCTAACGGCATCTGGTCTAAAAGTGGCGTGTCCCTAATATCAAGATGCCGCAAGTTTTTAAGCTTTAAGAAGTTGTTCGGCAACTTAGCTAAACTCCTACAACCAAATAAGATCAACGTCTCCAAATTAAAGAGGTTGCAAACACTTTCCGATAGATGTGTGATTCCAGTTTGAGATAGATTAAGATACCTCAAGTGTCTCAATGTACCAATGGATTCTGGTACCTCACTTATACAAAACCCACTTAAAGATAGAACCCTTAGCAACGGCAACCCAGGAAGCAAGTCTACGAGAATCTTATTCGATAAGTGAAAAAATGACCAACTTTTTACCTCCCCAACACATGTCGTCAAGAATGTCCTCAAACTTTTGGCACTTGTGAGTGCCTCGAACTTCTGGTAAGCTACATATTTCTCACGAATAAAAGACATATGACGATACTTATCCATCATCTCCTTCTTAATGCCCTTCTCTGTCTCGTTGTCTAACCTTATATAAAACTCAACAGCAACAGATGTTGCCAAGTCATTCATCAAGTCATGCATCACAAAAAATGATTCATTATTAGGTGCATGATGAAAAAACGACCTTGATAACAACTCGTCAAAATACTCATGTCCCAAGTGTTCTTCTGTTGAAGCAGTTGGAGTTGACTGGTGCAAAAACCCTTCTGCCATCCATAACAAAACCAGTTCCTCTTTGTCAAACAGGAAGTTCTTGGGGAATAAAGAGGTGTATGCAAATAGCTGCTTCAAACATGCAGAAAGATCATGGTAGCTTAGCCTAAGGGCCGGGACAATTACATCATCTTTTGACCTCCATATCTCACTTTCTACTATTTCCCTCCAAGAATCTTCATTGTGTTTCGTTCTTAATGATCTCCCGATTGAAATTAAAGCCAAAGGCAAGCCATCACATTTTTTCACAATAGCTTCGCCATGTGGTTTGAGTGACATATGTGAATCAAATTTATCTACACCTAATGCATGTAGAGCAAATAAAGAGAGAGCATCTTCATGTGACAAGATCTGCAGTTTTGTTAGATGATCGTAACCCAGCTGTTGGAGCAATTGTTCCTTTCGTGTTGTCATGATAATTTTACTTCCTGGAGCACATGCATGCAATGGGCCAACAAGTGTTTCCCAGTCCTCATAACTCTCACTCCACACATCATCTAACACCAATAAAAATCTTTTCCCCCTTAGATGACTTATAAGCTCTAGTTGAAGCAGATTTAGATCCGCAAAATCCTTGTGCACCTCAGCCACAGATTGAAAGATTACTTGGCTTATACCAAAGCTATTAAACTCTTCAGAAACACAAACCCATGCCTTGAGTTGGAAGTGATCCTGAACTTGCTTTTCATGATACAAATGTCTAGCTAGATGCGTTTTGCCGACCCCACCCATACCAACTATGGGAACAATGCTAAAGTTCTGAGCACATTGTTCGTCCGACAATAACATGTGGACTAATGCCTCTTTCTCCGCTCCCCGTCCAACAATAGATGCATGAACAACGGAGGTTTGTAATCTTCTATTTATATTTTCTGGCCTAGTTTCCACCTTCACACTCAAACCAAGAGTAGCTTTCTCCTCGACTAGATCTTTTAATTTGGCAGTAATACTATCTAACTTGTCATGTGTCCTACTACCCCATGAGAAACTCGTACAACAACTTGGTAACGGGATTAGCTTTCTCACCTTGCTAGTAATTGCTTCTGATTCGCGGATGATCTCGCTATGCATAACTTCGGTTGTGAAATCATCGAGCACGTCATCTATGTCATAAGCCAGATGTTGGAGATCATTCAGCCACCTTTTTACAGATTTACTGGTCAACTCTTTGTGAGAAGCATCAGTAAGCACATCTTGGATCTGGTTTAACCATCTCTGCCATTTCTTGATCTCAGCATCGATTCCATTATATCGAGTAACGTTTCTGACAGCTGCAGAAGCCAGCTTCTCAAAGAGCACACCCAGGAAAGCAGAAAGCACCAGTTCAGCCATTGGTTATGTAGATGTTGGTGAAGCGTTCAATTATATTTTAGCTGTTTACAGTTAGATCTGGCCTCTATCCTGCATATATTTCAACACCATAAATCATACAAAAGTTGACTTTGACTATTTTAATTTATTTATTTTTTCTGTTTACACCAGTAAATAAAATAAACAATTTATAAAACCAAGTAATCCTTAAATAACAATATATATTTGTATCTATCTTCTCTTTCAAATATATTTTTATAATAAATCACTACTTAGGATTTTTTATATTTATTTATGATAATTGATAGCAGAGATTTGTTCAAAATAATAATAATAATATAAGAGAGGCAAAGGCTAGTATCATTTACCTCAAGAGCTGTGAATCTGTAGGCTTTTTACACACAGCAGCGATGGTTCGAAGGTCATGGGGACGACTGGAGACACTTTCGGTCCTATGAGGATAAAGAAAAAAGGAATATTGAGCGATCGGTGGAGGCATATGTCAACTGGGCCATATGGGTCGGACCAAAGTCCACACTCGACCCAAAAATAAGCACCAGAAAAAGAAAAAGAAATTAGTTTGGCTTGACTACTTGCCTAGTTGGTGGAAGAGGAGCTAGTGGTGGTTTGAGAAGGTGGTGCGTGAGTGGCCGGCTGAAGTGATTCATTCATCATTATTTTGAAACTTAACAAGTAAAAGACTTACGTGACTCATATTTAGGGGCTGTTTGGTTGATTAAGTGCTGAATCATTAAGATGGTCTGAATGGTTAAGAGACTCTGAATGGTTAAGAGCTTAATCATTCAGCATCCCTTATTAGCTTAATGATTCAGCAGTTAATCATTCCATTCAGATGCTGAAACAAACAGTCTGAATGCTGAATGATTCAGACCTGAATGATTAAGAGGTTGATTAATAGGCTATCAAACAGCCCCTTAGTCTTTTAATGGAATTATAAAAAGTCTAGCAATAGCCTCTAACGTTATGGATATTTTGTGATGCTTTTGGTTGTTGTACGCACCTCCCTATTTTTTTTTTTTTTTTTTTTACTTATCCACATCACGTCACCTCCTGGTTTACCTTACACTACCTTCCATTAAAGAAGAGAAAGAGTTATGCATTTTTATAAGAGTCGGAGAACACACATTAAAGCTTGATAAATAGGCGTTTTAATTGAATCATTTATGATTTCATAGAAATGAACAAACAATCCTAATAAAGATTTATTTGCTTATATTTAACTAAAAGTATGTCGTTTAATAAAGCTTTTTGGTGTCCGTGAATGATATCAAAGATCAAACCTCACAAAGATTCAAAGGCAAAGTTCAGCAGCAAATTAAGTCTTTTGGTCAACTAAGTACAGTCGAAGTTGGTCTAACAAATATGAAGTTCCGTTGCTTTTAGATTAGTTTTTACAAATACCTAATGTTACCTTTATGTCCATTAAACCTTCAATGAAATAGGCGCCCCGCAGCGAAACGTGAAGAACCTATCACACTAGTTTAGCTAAATTGTGGGCCATGAGTAGTTTAGGATATTTTAAAAGAATCGTATAAATTATCTCGCCTCGTTATTAAAGAAGAACGAGCATGAAAAAAATTGTCCCATTGATTTTATTACATGTGAAATACATTAAAAATGACAAACATTACCCAAAGATTTATATTCCTAGAATGAATTTGAAATAGCTCATCTCTATTCTTTACTCATCGAGTTTTAGCACACAAGTTCATGATATATATTTCACCCTAGAAAAAAAGTTCTTTTCGTATTATGTTATTTATCATTGTAATTTTAAACATACTTTGTATTTACGTAATAACGTTTAAAATATTATGTTTAACTCGGAACCGAGTGAAACATATTTTTATAAAAGTTTCGAGTATGTCATTAAAGACGTCCTTATCTTTATCTACAAGTTTATATAAATTCGTCTAGAAATCAAGTTGTGATTTTTTTTACATTATAGATTATTTTAGAACATATTTTGTTTTCCTGTAGCTTTGAAAACATAATCTTTTATAAAATTCAGTGTCCGACGCAGGGTAAAAGGGTTAAAGGGTTTCGTTTGGCCTAACGCAGGTCGTGGTGTCCCTCTACGTTGCAAAACATAGAAGGATGTTCAAGAGTATTATGTTTTGAGTTGTTATGATTCTGGTTTGAGTGAGACTCAAAGCCATAAATGTAGTTGTAAACTCAAGTGGAGTGTTGGTGTGATAGAGAGAATCTCTCACACGTGAAATGTCAAAGAGAATAGAAGAATGTGTAAGTGTGTAAGTGAGAAAGGTGTGATCAGATTTGATTTATATAGAAAATCATTTTTTGGTTATGCATCTATGGACATGTCATGATAATTTATCACATAGTCGTGATTTATTTAACATTATCCGAGAAGTTACAACAGCAGTAGCTCTTGAGTGGCTTTTGTTTGAGACAGAATGAGGCATAACAGATAACTCCAAATGGGAAGACATGTTACTTATTTTCCTTCAGAATGAACTGCAGGCGACTGGAAAGCCGTAGTGCGCTAGCCCTAGCCACTTAGCGCAAATACTGCTACACTACAAGTCATTTCGCATAATAATTAATAACTTAAACAGTTACACCCATGCAGTCAAGTGAAAGACTTGTGCAAAGCTCCCTAGAGAGGAAACAATAGATGAATTAACCTGACAAATGTGTAACATGTGATAACAAAAAATGTAGCTGTGTAAAACTATAAAAATTATATACTGAAAAGAAATACTGGATCACACAAAGTCAATGCTATTAAAGATTGGAGGTCAAGCTTGCCACAATCCTCTGCGCCCCTCGTCTAGAAAGCAGTCACTACCTGAGCCACAGAAGATGCTTTTTGACCAATAGCTCTCTTCCCTGTTGACAAAGTGATAAAATGGTTAGTGTCTCAAACCCACCATCCTAACAAAAAAAATGACTAAAAATGACCACCCAAAACGGGTCGGGTAGGGAGGACCAATCCAACAGTTTTTTGACTCAATAATCAAAATCAGCGTAGGAATTAAGATTATAAACAAAAAATACTTCTACCTTTAAAAATAACCTAAGATACATAACAAGTTTAAAGATAATATAGCCACGTATGACTGGTATACCTCCTGATGAGGAGGTGACCATATAGATCTATCATGAATCAGCCAACTGCAAACGTGGAACTATATTCATCGATTGAAGTTCCTGCAATGAATAAACACAGAGTTAATACCATATACTAAAACGAAACCAAACCACAAATGTGACGAACAGATAAAATATTCTGCTCGCGGGATTTTGAGTTTACCTGAAATAAAAGCTTGCAAGCATATGGTAGTTTCATGGCTGAGATATTTTCTCCATTCTTGCATGTGGAACACGTCCTAGTTTTCGTTTTGTAATTTATGTATCCTAGTAACCCACACTTTCTACAAACCTGCAGGTAATAAACAAGGATAAAGCATAAAGATTATGACATCAGCAGGCATTAAAATCATCATAGTTCTACATATACGTTTTATAATGAAAAGTTTATACATTATGATAAATCGTCAGTACTAAAATTAATATGAACATATGTGATGTACCTGAACTTCGAAAGGATCGCTAGAGATCATTAAGCGCTCATAAATCAGATTACTTGTTCCATAGGCAATTAAACAATCTCGTTCCATTTCCCCCACTCGCAGACCTAGGCAATAATCATAATTATTATTTAAAATCAATAAGCAATGCAATGTCAAACATACTTAAGAAGAATATTCTCACCTCCATTTCTGCTTCTTCCTTCTGTGGGCTGTCTGGTTACGAGTGTGCGGGGGCCCATACCTCGAGCATGCATCTTATCAAGGACCTTATATTTGTATAGAGTTCAATTAGTCTTTTGTAACTGGTGATAACAAAGCTATAGTATATGACGCAAATTATTATAAAACAATGCAAAATCTCCAGAACTAACTTCTTAGAATATAAATATGTGACATTAAATCTTCCTGAATAACCCCACAACAGTAGAAAAATGAGTAATAACTAATTTAATTAATTACCATATGCTTTAGTTTCTGGTAGTAGATCGGCCCCATGAATATATATGCTTGTAGGGGCGTACCAGTGATACCTGAAATACAATGATGATATATAAAATGTTTTTTACAATAAAGCACTATAAAAGATAGAAATTCCTTCACATTGTAGCAACATGATGTGCAAAAAGATGCGGAAAACCTGAATATAGGATATCCTTCCCGTTGTAGCAAAAGCCATGCTTCACAAGGGTTTCACTGTTCAAGATATAAAATGTCATCTAATATGTGCAATTATATTAACTTTGAGATGAACTTATCTAGATCAGAGAAATATTATACCTTATGTCTTCAACTTTGTGGGCATGACCACTTGGTTCCCCAAATGCACTGCCATAATGAAACTTGCCACATGAAACACCAGCCTTACTCCCAAGAAGCTCTATCATCTTCCCAACAGTCATTCGACTAAAAATACAATACACAACAGGTGAAAACACAGAAGATTTTTTTTTAATAACATATCAAGTTTCCTACCTTGGAAATCCATGAGGATTCATAATCAAATCAGGGCATATACCCCGCTCAGAGAAAGGAAAATCTTCTTGTTGGACAATGGTCCCACAAACACCTTTCTGACCATGTCTGCTACTGAACTTGTCACCAACCTAAACAAAAAACATATCATAAACTATAAATCTAAAAAAAAAGATATATATACATATAACTACTGAAAGATATATGGTATTATAAATCATAAACTTTTACCTCGGGTCTACGAGTATGGCGAATCATGAATTTCACAGTTAAGTTTTGTTTCTTATCAGAGCATAAAGCCACTCTATCCACAACAGCCGGCTCCCCTTCTGCACCTTTGTAGGTTTGTTTATTTGTTCTATATTGACTGGATGCAATGATTAATGATAACATAATGAGTTATTAAGATCATAATAGGATAATGAAAATAATCACATTATAGCCAACTCACGTTTGTGATGGATGTGACTTGGCCTTCGGATCCACAGGGACCTCTTTCTGGAGAAGAATATCTTGATGTCTTATTATTTCACCAGGAGAAGCAAGCCCATCATTATCCAAAATCTACACAAAATCAACAAACATAAAAATCAACAAATGACCAATATTATTAAACAATGCTTATGGATAATCAAACTATGCAAACACCTGAATCTTCTCTGGATCGTGCTGAGATTTGCGAGGCGAAACAATCTGGTCACATACATGATCATACTTCTGGTACGTAGCTGATATCCTGTTTATAGACATGCATATAAAAAAACAACTTCAGTAACAGAATATCTGAAACTAATAGATAATTGAAAAAGCTTATCTAGTAATTACTTTTTCATTACAATACAACGACCAAAACCACGATCCAGAGATGATTTGTTCATGACTATGGCATCCTCAATGTCATAACCACTGTAACTCATAACTGCAACAGTTGCATTTTGACCGGCTCCAAGCTTATCATAACCAACCTATAAAAAATATTAATTAATTAGAACTAACTATTTAAATTTACACACTAAAAATCAAACAAATGAATTCTAAAATAGTGTGGTGAGCAAGAATGACACTGACCAGCTCAATTGTTCTTGTTGTCAATAATGGTCGTTGAGGATAAACCAAAAGATATATCAATGTATCCATCCGACATAGCTTCATTTCAAGAAACAATGCACCCAAGTTACTATGTATATAATCCAATGAATGTAATCAACACTTAAGTAATCAAATAAGTAAAAAAATGAAATTTGATGATTAATGGACCAACTGTATGATCAAATAAGTAGAAAAAGCCATACTTGATTATATGCAATATTACCCATTGCTTGCTTTCCCATAGCACACTAAAGAGGCAAAAAGATAAATAAATAAATAAACAATAAAAAGCGTAATCATCAAAGCTGGTGCAATAAAAAACTTAAAGGTGTAAAATTCCACAATAAATAAGAAATAAAACCTGATAAGTATTTCGTGGGGACTGATTATGGTGAGGGAAAGGAATTAGCCCGGCACAAGCACCTAAGATTGTAAAAGGTTCTATTTCAATATGAGTTGTATCACTAGTAGCCTCTCCTTCATATAAAGCAATCTATCAATCATACAATTAAGTCAGAAAAGAAGTTATGAATTCGATACACTCTTAACTTTCAGTTAATTAAAAAAATGGCAAACCAGAGCATTGTTCTCTTCATTGACGTCAAGATATTCTAACAGTCCGTCTCGTAAAAAGCTGTCAAAATTGCGAACTCCATCCTTTAAAAAGAGAGTTAAATTAGTGTTTAGAATGTGGATACATTGAAATTAGATTTCTTAACAATATGTGTTTAAGCAACTTACTTTCAACTCTTTCATGTGATGATGCTTAATTCTTGATACACCATTGTCAGCAATTACAAGTGGCCGGCAAACACGACCACCATCGGAAGCAATATAAACACAACGCTGCCAACAAAAAGAATGTCAACTTCAGAAGCAACAACAATAGGTTTTTTAGCGTTGCTAATACATTTGAGAATACAAATAAAAAATAATCACTAAAATTTCGCCCTTAATACAGATGAAAGGAAAATGAATCACTTTCAACTCATTACAGCAGCATGTAAACATAACTTTCAAGAATCTCAAATGAAAGATCAAAAATTAGACCAAAATATGATTTGACTGTACAACTAAGAACCAGAAATGAAATTTGTGCAACTGAATATCCTTTGTCTAACAAGTTATAACTGATACAGGTGGATAAATCACATAAATAATCATGTCTGATAATAAAAATTAGACCAAAATATGATTTTTAAAACAAACTTTGATTATAGACATAGTTTTATGTTAATATTTAAAACACACCTTAATATAATAATGACATCATTGTCATAAAATAAACCAGCTGTTATAAGATTAATCTTTCATTTAACTATTTGTTATGGGGAAAGATAATAGCATGAAACCCTAATCTTTACATACAACATGTGTTTATTAATAATTGCAAGTCCAAAGAGCTTACTTGTTTCTCATGGACATATATGCTTACAAAATCCCCTACTTTGCCTGACCTCCGCAGCTTTCTCATTCCATTTGCAAACAGCTACAATGTCATTCAAAGGAGAATTTAAACATCAAACCAATGACATAATTTAAGTAATAAACAAAGATATCAGCTAGCAAAATTTATGAATGGAACCTGTGGCATCCTATGCTTGCCCAGGATAAGCCCATTTAATATGACAAGAAATGAATTTGGCGAATGAAGTTCTTCACCAGAAAGTTGAGACAGGTCCTCTACTCCCAAGCAGTAACACTAATGACAGAAAATAAATTAGAATATACAGTTATAGACATGGTTTTTTACTTTTTTATACATGTTATCCAAGTTGTATCAAGGTTGTATCTTCACAATGTAGAAAAATAAATATCAATATATCAGACCATGAAAGTAAAGAAATACCAATGAAATAATAGGGCCTTCCTCTTCATCAGTTGTAACATGTGTCATCAGAGCTAGATTTTTCACCAGCCCACAAGCTTCACCTTCAGGAGTGTCACATGGGCAAAGCATGCCCCACTGTAAATGAAAATTTCAACACAATAATGTGAGTGTTTACAATTTGATCAAACTAAAGATTTAAAGGTGAAACAGCAGCTTAAGGTTGATATTGGCCCTACTTGACTAGGTTGTAAGGCCCTAGGCCCACTAACTTTCCTTGACTTTTCAAATTGCGGTGAAATCTTGGTCATGGCACCAAATGCTCCAATGAAAGATAGTCTTGTAACAATCTGTTACAAGTGCATTTTTAGTTTTATTATGTAAATAAAATTTTCATATATATATTAGAAAAAAGGAAAATACCCGCACCTGAGTAATGCCTTTCCTATGCATCTTAAATCGACTAACATCCCAATTTCCAGTAGAGAGGCTACGCTCCAAGCCACTAGTAATATTATCTTTCAATATATGCTGATAAGAATACCAAGGAGTTATAAGAAGAGCAAAAGATTTATGCAGTTAGTTCCTGGTTAATTAGCTTGACATACCTGGGATATATCAAACCTGCTAGAACGACTGGGCTTTGTTAGGATCTTATCAACAGCCAATTTTATCGTGTCATTCATTGACTTGAACAAGTCCTGAAACACGAAGTGTCAACATACATCACACATAATTAACAGTTGGACAATAATGTTGAAAAATAACAAAGAAACCGACCCACCTCAAATAGTAGAGCTAACAATTGCCCTGAAAGCTCAAGTCGCTTATTGCCTACATAATCCTGCAAATTCATTAAATTCACAATCAGCCAAGTAGTACAAACACACATATACACTTATAAACACAATGTTAAGCATCCTTAGATGATAACTATTTAGATGAAAGTTATTTAGGCTCAATCTTACTTTGTCATCCATTGCATCCTCATTTAAAATTGCATCCATCATGCGTCTCAACATCACCACAACATATACGCATTTTAAATAAAAATTGTTTCCTTGAACCTAGAGAGATATAAATTTGTGAAGATAAATAAAATATCATATAATTCATCCAAGACTGATTCAACTCACAGGAATATTGGGAATAAATATATCCCGAAGAACACCCAATGCTCCCTCATCCTAAACAAAGCACAATGACTGAGTGTTAAAATTAATAGAAGCTAAAAGTCTTCATAAAAAAATAGTAAATAGACTGAAAAATACCTTACCAAACCTGGACATTGACTTCTTACGCTGCATCCAAAACATAAATAATCAGGAAAAGACAAAAACAAGAAATAAAGTCCGTGTTAAGCACGCATTCATGTTATTAAAAGTAATAATTTGTAATATAGTTAAAAAACAGGTCAAACCCCACAAACTTATATTATAACCTAGTGTTAAATCCCAAATAGACAAATATACAAACACCAAAAGCGAGATCTAGTTCATAACAAATATACAAAGACTCAAAAGTAAAATTTGGAATATTAGACTAGTTATAAGGTATCTGTGAGTATGTGCCATATATAGAGCACTTATGCAACTATATTATACACATCAATATACATTTACCCTTTTGTGGTTTACCTAGGTATCAAAGCCAAGTTGCTCACAAACTCCACAAGAAAGTAGAAACAACTTGCTCTCCCCTAAACGGCTAAACCCTAGATGACACCACACGATGCTTCCAATCCATGGCATGAGCAACCTGCTCACCTCACAACATCAGTTTGTATCACAAACCAACGTCCAGAAGGTCGCACAAAATGGCACCCATGTTTGGAGTTTCCGGAAGATCGACTTTTGACTACATTGCTTTTTTTGTGGCGTTGCTGGCGGGCAGTGTTGCAGAAGGCGGCCTAGGCGGAACAAAAACTAGGAATTTAGCCCTAGTCGGATTCCTGGGCGTTTTGGCCTTTAGGCGGAGCCTAGGCGGTGGTATTTTTTATTTTTTTTATTAAATTTCTAAGTATTTCTAGGTATTTTTTAGTATTATGGGTATATATCTAAGTATTATGTGTATATATCTTAACATATTTTCAAAAAACACCTAAATTTGTGTATGTATATATATATAAAATACGTATAAAATACCAAAACGCCTAATTCCGCCTAATTTTCGCCTAGTCCCTAGGCTGGACCTCACCGCCTGCCTAGCGCCTAGCGCCTTTTGCAACCTTGCTGGCGGGTCTGATGTCACCGTCTATTTCGGTCGTAGTCAGACATAACCAACTCAGATCCACCTTCCTGCCATCACTTTCATTGTCGTCTGCAACTGCCAGGCAATTTTCAGAACCTAAAACAACTCCAGGAACCACATGACGCTCTCATCATCACCAAGGCTTTAATTGTTGCTTTTGCTCACAACTCCCCCACCAACTCACCTTTACACTATCTTCTATGCCCAAACAAAGCACGTGAAAGTTGATTAATGAACAAACCGCTGACATCTTTACAAAGTTGTTGCCAACTCCTACATTGACCCTATGTTACCCTATGGTGCACGATCATTGTCAAACACTATATATTTAGAAGATCAAAACGGACATTTATGATCGAACTTAGATCACGCATCAGTCTACATGTATGAACCATGAGAATTACTATTTTCATCGCTTTCCATATAATCGCATGCCATGCAATCAATTACTCTATTCTTCTTTAAAGAATTTATCTTATGCATAACATTACAGAGTCCTCTAAACATTAGAAAATTATCAAACTCCGCCTACATGTTAACATTTGTGTCTTACCTTCTTTTCGAGAAAATCCAAAGCTTGTTGTTGCGTATACACTCCAATACTTGCACAATCCTGAAATTTGGAATAATAAATACTCAGTACGCATTACCTTCTAATCTTCTATTCTCACAAGAGACGGAAATTGACAACTTATTACATGCACACATAGATTACTTCTGCATTTGACACAAATATATATCACGGTACTGAGAAAAGACAATTAAAGTGGATGACTGGATGGCTACGAGCATTAGAGAAATTTGTCGTAATGTTTTTGAGTGGATACAACATATAAATCTTAATGTTCAACAATAACAAAAGGATCACACCATGTCAATCGGTCCACAAATTACAAGTCCTGTCTGATTGTTAATGTGGATGATATTATTCTAACATAAAATGACAACGCATACATTATATTTGAATAGTGGGTGCTACGGAGTAAGAGGTTACTCAAAGAGTCAAAGATCCCACACCCTTCACTAAAAACATGACATTGTAGCAACGCAGAAGCTGCAGTTGCTCACAAACCAATTTATCATAATGAAAATAAAGCATGAGAAAGTAGATAGATATGCACAATATCAAAAAATTATATGAAATGAGATATATATGCATGCCATAAATCATAATAGGTTTTCGATATTCACAATAAAGAGTTATCATAGAATAATTGTGACAGACTTAAGTGGGAATGTATGAATGTCATGTATATGATTGTATTTAGTTTGCTATAATAGTTCTCAAAGTTTTGTTTGGCAAACTAGCAAGAAAATCGATTGTCAACTAATTTGGAATACAGTCTAAGTTAGCAGTGTTGGGCAATTAGGTTGCTGTTTGTCGACTCACCACTCATTAGATCTGTTAGCTTACCTCAATGGATGGCAGAAGCAAAGTAGCATACTGAGGATCTCTACCAAGCATTTGCACAACTTCCTGATCAGTTTCCATACCCATAGCTTTCATGACCCAACATAATAGGAACCTAAAAAACAATAAAGAATATTAATACATCATATAGAAGGTAATAACAAGTTATTTTACGAAGTATAAGCAAATTTTGCAGGAACAAGTCACGATAAATACCATATCAATACCTTGGAAGTAAATGCATTCAAAACAAATATATTTTCTCTTTCTCCATTCTTATAATTGTTTTACTTTTTGTCATAGCTGTGCTGCTCATGACAGATGCCTGGATGCTGGATGATAAAGCAGAATTCGTAAAACCAGAAACAGAAAATAAACTAAAAGACAAGCATACCTCAATGAAAAAAAATACTCACCAGCCCTTCTTATCTGAGTCTATAATTATCCTGTTCTTTGAAAGCTGTTCTTGAATTAAAATCACCTGGAAAAATCACCAAAGCCAACAACATACTGTTATTAACAGCAATATAATGATATATGAGATTGCTGAATGCTGAAAATAATCATATTTATGATAATAAATTAGTAAGACTTTTAAATGATGGGAGTGTCCATAACAATTGATAAAAAAGAAAAAGAAAGGCGAAATGAAAATGAAGGTCACCTTCTCATTTCCTTTTACAACAAAATATCCACCTGGGTCAAGTGGGCATTCACCTAATAGAATATGAACGTAAATTAGTCTACATACTATTACGATAAGTTGGTAACATGAATTTAAGTATATATAACTAAACTACTATGTAAAACTTATTTTGTTCGATAAAGGATACAAACCAAGTTTTGCCAATTCGTCTTCATCCTAGCATGAATTTAAGTATATATAACTAAACTACTATGTAAAACTTCTTTTGTTCTATAAAGGATACAAACCAAGTTTTGCCAATTCGTCTTCATCCTTGCCATGAAGGACACAAGAAAGGCTCCTTAACATAATAGGCATCCTTCCAATAACAACTTCTTTCTGCAATGTCATATAAGAGAAATTTACTATCATTATCTCATAGATTGAAGTTACCAATATTATCACCGATTTAAAACATACCTTCGTCATCGGACGAGAATCGCCACCATTGCAATATTCAATATTGACAAATATTGGAGCAGAATACCTACAATGTACGGTACATGGTGAAGAGAAAGAAAAACAAATAGTTTCACTTTGTTGCTGTTTTTGTTACTATAACGTCAACTCCATTTACTTTACGACTTCAAACATAATTGTTCTATTTTTAGGCAGAATTCAAGATGTCAAATCAATAATCACATCTATTTGATGGCACAGGCATGAACTGATAGAAAAAGCTTGCTTACGTCTTGTCAGCTAGCCGGCACGTTTGAGGGGTCAGTGTGTCAGTCACGCCATCAACAACTTCAGAAGGCCTCCCAACCCAAACATCTGCGTATCTGTCATCACGGCCAAGTTACAATAAATGAATCACACCCTTAGTCAGAGAAAAAACTAGGGCACACATTAAGATGTAGCCCTTGATGGAAGTATTTTTATCTTTAAATACATATCAAATGTGGTTTGTGTGCAGTACTGGACTAATAAAAAAGTATCAATAAGTAGGTAACTTGGTAAATGGCATACTGGCATGTGTTTGCAAAGTCCATAAATTACAGCATTGAAGATTTTAATGTTCAGAACCTACAAGAAGCGGACTGTTCTACCTGATGTAAACACTAGGATCAAATCTAGACGTCACAAGGCTGTTTGCACGAACAATCTTCTTTATTTCAGTCCTAACAAAATAATTAAAAGAATCCAGATGCTGCTTCACCAACCTCTAACCTGCAACTCCAAAAAGTTAGCACATAACTGTTTGCAAAACTAGTATTTTAAAATTAAACTTCTAACAACATCCAAAAAATCGTAACATTCAAGAGGATCAAAGGCTTTAAGGCATACAATAAAACATAGCAATCCAATCATGTTTATTAACCTACATGTTGACACATAGTTTCAAAGCACTGAAAAAAAAATCCTCATCATGTGTTGTGGTTTCTAGAGACACCTACTAAATTATCCTCAAACAAATAAAGGCACTCATATATAAACAAAAACAGAAACCGCCTTCTCTTTACCAGAAGTATCTGCAAAAGATTGAACCTAATTTACTAAAAACATATTTCTAGGGTGAAAAAACTCTTAACATATTTCCAACAGGTCTTATCATGTTTAACAGATTAGAGACGATGCCATTAACACAAGTATCAAACATGAAAACGAACTCATTAAACTACTTTATACCTCATGTATCTATAACACAGTTCTATCAATGTTTTATGTCCACAAAGGAGATACGATGGCGCCTAGCCTCCTAATGGCTAATTTTAATTATTATTATTATTTTAAAAGTATAAATTACATAATGTACTTTTTTATTTATTAGACAGGTATTATCGTGTCTTAATCAGGACAGATATTTAATGCGATTACCTTGAGGAACTCAGGAAGTAACTGGAACTTATCAACGGCAGACTTCACCGGAGCAGCAAGGAATTGCTTGTCGACTCCTTCGGTACTGAAATCAAATGAAAGTGTGAGCCAGATTAGGATTGTGATGATAATAACTGATCGTATACTAATAATAATAATAATAAGTGTACCTTTGAAGAGTGTTGTATGATACAACAGAGTCTTCGATCACCCCCATGATCAAAGGAGATAGAAGAGTGCGGGTTTTTTTTTTCAGTAGGGTTTAAGTGAAATGGAGGAGGCCAGCGGATGAATGTATAAACCCCTTCCCTCCCCAAATTCTACTTTTTTTTATTTACTACGATTTATTATTTTATTTTATTTTTTTAAATAGCAATGGGGCGGGCTTCCCATTCAGATTTGGAGTGGGCCGAGCTGGGGCGGCTCATGGATATTGCATTGAATAATGAAGCGATACCAATCCTAAAACGATCCTGTATCGAACCAAGTGTGTTTGGTATCGGGATACCAATCCTAAAACGATGCTGTATCGAACCAAGTGTGTTTGGTATCGGTATCAGTACTACATTTATGGTATCGGTATTTTAAGGTAAAATACTGATACCTTATCGGTACCGAACCGATACCATACCGTACCGTATGTTTTTGGTATCGGTATTGGGTTTTTTAAGTTTTTGGGATCGGTTATTTTCAAGATCGGTATCAGTTGGTACCGATACGTCCCGGGCTCATCCCTAGGATCTTATCCCAACCTTTTTCAACTCGGTATAAAAGGTATTTTGGACGATGTAAACAGTTTGTCTATAATAAAAAGAGAAAGAAAGCTCTTTAGGCAATATTTTTGAGGGTTATGGATTCTATACATGTTATTTGCACCTGGTTTTCCCTTTACATCGTATTACGTCATCTTCAGGTTCTATACACCCCTTTAAGAAAAAATTCATGGGAATACAAGACTGCAAGTCAGAGAATTTATTCTCAATTCTCTGTATTAACTCTTCATTTGTCGATCTTCAAACACTTTAATTCTAAGCAACATCAAACCGATCTACCATTCAAACACTTAAATTCAAAGCTACATCGAACATTAACATTCAATAGACTAAATTTCAAACATTTAAACCGACCTATCATTTTCTTCAAACGTCTTCATCTTCAAACATCCATAATTCTTCATCTTCGTCTTTAACGTCTGGTCATCTTCTAACGATTGAGCAAGTTAAACGGCTTCATCTTCAAATGGTTTATCTGAACAGAGCATCTCGTTAAGATTTTCTATATTTTTTTTAATTACACTATGTTTGTCTCGGCTCTATGGTTGGAGCTGGAGTTTGTTTGAAATTGGGGTTGGGGTTGGAACACAGAAGGTCGCTATAGAAGGATCTGAGCGTTGATAGGTTTGTTAGTAGGGGTGTTCAAAACCGGATTATCCGGTTTTTCTGAACCGGATATCTAAAAATTCCGGATAGTGAATATTCATATCTGAATCCATATCCAAAATTTCGGATATCCAAAATTTCGAATTAAGATTCGGTTTATCCAATGAATATCTGAACTAAAAAACAAAAAAAAAACTGATTTCCTGCTTATATTAAAACCAAACCAAACCTGCTTAATTCGAAGATTCATACTAGCATAAACACACAAACAATTCAAAGTTTCCAAATTCCAACCACAAACACTCAAAACAATTCATGAAGTATTGCAATCCAACGGAAAAAAAAGCCTAGTATAGTTAAGATAACAAACTAACATAAGAAAAAATCAGATGAAAATAGTGCTTTAATCAATGGATCCAATTCTATATGATTTTTATATGTTGTACTATCAAAATTACACAAGCCAATAATAAGTAAGGATCAAATACACAGTGAAAGAAAAATAGGAAGTCGTAGGCAACGTATCAAACGGACCCCGATTGAACTCATTCAAGCGGCATTGGAACCGTCTCATCGAACCCTACGATCTTAGTTTTTAGGTTTTCACTTTTTTGGATTTTAGCTTGTAGTTTTTAGAAATTATGCTGTATCATCGTGTCTTTTATGTAGCATTGTGTCTTTAAAATGTTATTTTCATCATTTTAGTCATTTTTTGTGATTCATTGTGTCTTTTTTCTTCAGTAATGTGTTATATTTTCGTCATTGTGTTATACTTTGTGGCTCATTGTGTCATATTTCGTGTTCTATTGTGTTTTTTGTATCCTTCTCACCTTTTTCATTTTTGTTACACTGTGTAGAATAACTTGACCAATACACATAATATAGTTATGATTTTATATTTGGAAACAGAAAAGAAAAAATGAAAGGATTAGTCCATGGTTTTATATTCGAAAATAGACGAAAGTATTTGTCGATGCTCGATGGCTTTATATTTGTCGATGGTCAAAAACAGACGAAAACATACATATGATTTTTATATCCTGCTCTGCCCGACCAATTGTCTATCATCTACAGAAAGCCTTCTAGCATACGCGTGACCCTCTAAGTTTTCAAGGGAAGTGTGGTTGTGCGCCGGGTTTCTCACCTTTAACCTCCAAACCTGTGTCCGAGATTAAAGCACCACCGTAGCCACACTCTTATCCCCCCCCCAAGAGTGCATTGAAATACAACCTTCACGAAAATAAGTTTATTAGAAACAAGTTTTTTATAATATTTTTAAATAAAAATTAACAATACTCTTAGCAAAGGAGAAACGTAATCCTAAAGGTGTGTGACCCGAAGACCATTGTTGTACCCGTAGGGAATTAACCTTCATCAAGAGTAAAAACACGTTTTTAGTAAACTTTTTAATTAAAAAGTAACAATACTCATAGTAAAGGAGAAACGTAATCCTAAAGGTGTGTGGCCTGAAGATCACTGGTGCACCCGTAGGGAATTAACCTTCACAAAAAATAAAATACGTGTTTTTAGTAATTAATTTATAAGTTAGTTTTTTCGTGACTTTTAAAATAACAATTTATAAAATACGTATTTATTAATTTATTAAAAACAATAGTGACTGAAATATATACCTTCACGAAATGTTCTCATATTTTCTTCGATCTTTTTATAATGATGACGTAACCATTTTCCATTCCCGTATCTTGTACCCAGACGATCAACTCCTCGCGTGTGGAAAGTGTCCGGTCAGTCTCAAACCAAAATTTTATCGGGTGAGAGCCTTCCTCTTGATCTTCTACCTGCTTTTCCTCACCACCGCTGTCTTCATGGTTCGTATAGTCTTCTTCTACAAATGTGTCATCACCACCGTAAGCGTAGTA